>PVJA010000548.1:95732-166061 GCA_004027025.1 Myocastor coypus | reverse complement strand
CAAAACAAAACAAGACCAAAAAACCCTCACCAAACTATTTCATCATCCTACAGCCAGCAAAACAATGATATATACCTTAATATGTAAATGTTTCTCTAATGCCAAATTTAATAAGCATTAAGATTTCTTTTTACTATACTGCATATCTTAAAAGAATAGCTTAAGATTAATAAAGAATACATAATTCTTAGTGTTTGAGATACCAGGTTTAAAGAAAAACTGAACAGTTGCTAAGAACCAAATGAAAACTAATCAAAATTAATTCACTGGTGAGAGGGTCCCCCAAAACCAGGTACTTAAATATTCTAAACTGAGCATTACTTTAAAACAAAATGCTCACAAGATAAAGCACATATGTGTTCACAATTTCTTACAAGCTTTAAAATTAAACTTAGGAGGTTCAAGGCCAGGCTGAACTACACAGGAAGACTCTGTCTGGACAAAACAAATGAGGTTTAGGACATAAAAGGCGCTCCAGGACTCGAGGCTAGGCAAGCGCACTGCACAGGACAGAGCAGAAAGGTACAGTTTAGCTGTATGTAGGCCAATCAGCCCTTGGTAGACTCACCACTCCACTGGTAACTCCTGCTTTGTGTTTCCTATTAATAACTTCTCCAGCAAAGTAGCTTTTTCCTAAGAGACTGCTGTAACTATTGGCAACATATTTACATAGATTATAAAATTCTACTAATTATTTTATTGCGTTGAATGGACTCTGGTCTGAGTTTTCATTTTGCACATTAGGAAACAAATACACACATATGTTTATGCAACCACACACACACACACACACACACACACACACACACACACTTCTTTACTCAAAGTTTAAATGTTAAAAAGTTCCACTTGGCAATAGCTTCTAGTAAAAGTTCTGCTCTAATCTTGTATTATTTCCATTGTCCTAAATGCTGAAAAAAAATCAGACATTTCAGAACATTCACCACTAGATAATCTCTTCAGAAACAAAAGAGCTATATATATAGGGTGGGTTCTCAGCCTACATCTTATCTTATTAAATGACAGTTCATGAATTTAGATAAAACACAAATTGGCCTGATATCTCCAACACCTCAAAAAATTTTTACTTGTAAATCAAATGGCTATAGCCACCAGATTATATAGTAAAAAGGTATAAAACATGTCTAACACAGGCGTTTTCTCAGATTTAGTCTGTGGGTTTGACATTTCCTAATAAAATAACTATTCTGCTCTCCCCTAAGATACTAGCTATTTTCATTAATGAAAGAAACCTATCAGTTGGCTTCCATCGGATCCTTCCAATGCAGTGTTAGGTACAGTTATGGTTCCCAAAACATGACTTACCCACTTACTATGAAAGTACTGACAAATTATATGACGTTAGAATACATTTTACATAAGCAGGGTGCAAAGTTTTTAGATGTAGTTATTAGCCTAAAACAAGGTTTTAGCCTCAGTCCTCAACAAGGTCTGTTCTTTGGCCTCTAATCTATTCCTTATCCGGATTACAGTTCCGAGTGTTTTCACTGCAGTCTCCACCAGAGCTCATCTTTTCATTGTGTCAGCCCAAGCCCCCTCAACGTTTTAGAAAGGCCTTGACTAACTGAACTTTGATCTGATGTCTTCATTGAGAAAAACACCAGGTTGCCCATTTCAGATGCAAATCCCTCTGAGGCCCAATAGAATTTAGTAAAGACAGCAAAAAAAGAAGAAACCAGAAGTTTCCTGGATCCTCTTTGAGAACCCTGGGGCACACTGGTGTCCCTAATCCACGCAGCAGCATGGATTACGGTGGGTGATAACCTTTCCTGATTCAAAAGGCTAAGCAGAGTGCCTACAAACTGGGTGGAGACTGGATTTGGCCCTAATGAAACACCATGCAATAAAGGCCTGGGCTACGTCAGAACCCTCTCAAAGAGCCTCAATGTGACCCGTTCCCAGGCCTGGCAGGGAAGCTTGCAAAAGCCTACCTGAATCAAACAAGCATGAGTAATCTATTTTAGCAGACTGGCCATGGGGAGCAGGAAAGAAAGAGAGACTTTCTACTTCTTTTAAGTTTGAGTTAATAAATTTATTAGTGGGTAGAAGGTTCTCGAAGCTCTGTGCACTCCAAGAAATACACTAAACTGCCAAGTAGAGAAGTATGCTTTCTTTGTAAGCTGTGGTCTCCATTAATGTTTCCAATTACAGTATTAATATGATAGAAATCTCAGATTTGGGATGAATCAAGGCAGAAAATTGATTTCATGCTGTGACAGTTTACATAAATATAACACAAATAATTCATTAAAATGTAAAAATGAAATTGGGGGCTTTTCTAATTATAATTGTTATCAAATTATTTAGAAATTAGGATTCAACATGACAGCTTAAAAGCATTCACAAGGTAGACATAACATTTTGTTAATGATTAAAGACTTTAATTTTTCAATTACAACAGAAAATAGATATATTCTTACAGGGAAAAAAAGTTTGGAAATTTTCATCTGACCAACACATGGTATTAACATATCATCAGGTATTGAAAACACAGAAATCTTTTAAAGTCCAGAACTGTAAAACTGTAAAACAAACACTCAAATATTTCCTCTAAAAAAGACAGCCAAATAGTACGAACAATAATAATTATCCAGGAGCTGGGGAGATAGCTCCGAGGCACAAGTGCCTGCTGGGCAAGTGCAAGGTCATGAGTTTGAACCCCGGTCCCACAAAAAAAAAAAAAAAAAAAAAAAAAAAAAAAAATTATCCACATAAGGCTACATTCCACTTGATAAAAATAAATGCATTAAAAACATCAAACTGTCATCAACAACCAATTTACTTAGCCTACTAAAACACATTACTTTAGTTTTACAGAATGGGAGCTTCTACTTCATACCCAGAAATTACCTTTAACATCGTTTCCCATTGAGGAGCACAATGTAATAGTAAAAATTCACTGTGCTGAAAAGAAAATGAACACCACAAAGTAGAGAGGGGAGATAGAGCAATAGAACATGTCAGCCCTGCCGCAGGCTGTCAGCAAAAGCAAAACTTAAAAAAAAAAAAGCTGTGCCACAAGTGCACGGTGCAGAGAAAACACATTTATTTGTTTATATTTAAAAATTTATTTTTATGGTACCAGGGATTGAACTCAGGACCTTGCGCTTACCAGGCAAGCACTTATTCCACTGAGCTATCTCCCTGGCCCTGAGAAAACACTTTCTTACCACATTCTCATCTCTTCTTTCTCAGTATGGCACAAAGGAAAGCAAGAATTCAAATAGCCCTAGACCACTTTGAGTCTCAGCTCAGTCAGCCAAACTGGAGCCAGTAATTATTGCATTAGGCTGTTGTGAGAATCTAGCGCAATACTGGCAATGGACATTGTGTAATTGTAAGGAACTGTAGAAATGCTATTAATTATTATGATCGTGTCATGATTCACTAGAGGATCAGAAGTTCTATCAGTGTCCTTTGTAATTAATTATCTTACGGAAAAATAACATTTGTTGGTCATCTACACATGCAGACATCTGTCACAAAATTACGGGGCTAAACACTAAGACAGAAAGCCAAGGTGTAAGGGGAATTTAGCATAACAAAGGCCCAACGCTGCCACAAAATCTGGAGCCACAGTAGGCCATAGCAGCCGCGTTTTACAATATGGATGAAACAGAGTACCACAGGGCAGTGTAGATGGCCAGTTTGTGGAGTGAGGAGGGCAGAAGGGCTGTCCAGGAGATGGCAGAGAAGGGAGCGGGGCCATGCTGGAGAGAATCAAAATCCTACGGGGAGAGCAGGGAGCGTTTCCAGACTGCAGATTCCTTCAAGTAGGTGAGTCACTGGTTTCGGTAACTATGCTGCTGATGTCCACGTGCACCTGCTTGCCCACTTCACATCCCCTCGGTGGAATCCCACTGTATTCCCAAGGCTGTGACGACTTACACCAAAGGATGTGACTACCTCTCAGCATATCTAGGCTTGTACTACCTGATTTATCTTAAACTATAGTCATGTTAACTGCATTCTGTACCAAGTAAAAGAAGACCCAGCTTTTCCTTTTGTTTGGTTTTGTTATAAACTGGACATAGTGGCCACTGGCATTGCTCAGTGGCTGAGCAACTATCTATAGGCCTGAGGCCCAGGGTCTGATCCTTAGCACCACAAACTAAACTGGACATCACGGAGTGAGCAGAAATCTCATGGTACATGATACTGGGTGATGACCAAAGGCTGTATCAGGCTTGGTAAATTGCTCTACATAAAATCAGCGTGGGGCCAAGGATGTAGCTCAGTAGTGGAGCACCTGCTTAGCACATGCCCTGGGTCTGACTCTCAGCATGGCAACCAATAAAATAACCACACAAGGCAGATAATACATGCTGGAGACATTTCAGAGAACAGTGAAGAAGGCACACGATTCCATTCTCTGCAGCACTCATTTGCTAATAAGACGAAATTAAGTTGCACTATTAAACATAAAGTCAGATAAGCTGTTCTCCTGCGTTATTAGTGGAACTGAGCTCAGGTAAACCCTTATCTTCCAGACTGCACAGTTCACTCATTCACAGAGCCAAGAGAACACTGAGCACCCACTATAGCCAGCGACACAACACAGCCAAACTCTTCCTGAACTCACAGTCTAGTACAGGATAGATGACAAACAAACATGATCTGCTGCCTTTCACGGCCTCCAGTAGCCTGAAGGAAAGCAAAGCACAGCATGAAATACAGGAGAGAGTAGAAAGCCATTCCTGGGTACAGATCGGCAAACACATGGGAAAGGTGGGAGAACAAGTGACTTGGAGGTCGCTGCAAAAAGCACACAAGTTTTAAAACACACAAGCTATAAGCTTTGAAAATTGACCACTGACAGTTATTCACTAATAACCTTAGGGAAGCTGACTCCGTAAATCATCAAAGCACAATCAACACTGTATTCTCAACAGCAGAATGGAGTGATATAATTTACAATCAAAAATTATAAATTATATAGTTGGGCGTGGTGGCACACGCCTATAAACCCAGCACTTGGGAGGCTGAGGCAGGAGGATCAGTGTGAGTTCGAGACCAGCCTGGACGACAAAAGTGAGCTCAAGGCCAGCCTGACCTGCATAGCGAGACCCTGTCTCAAAAAAAAAAAAAAAAAAAAAAAAAAAAAAAAAAAAAAAAAAAAAAAAAAAAAAAAAAAAAAAAAAAAAAAAAAAAAAAAAAAAAAAAAAAAAAAAAAAAAAATATATATATATATATATATATATATATATATATATATGGTCTCAAGTTAACAAAGAACCTTTTCCCACACAGTAAGGAGCTCTCCTAGCAAGCAGTGCGTCTGAATGCTGAAGAACTGAGGACCAACAGAAGGACTGGCCCTGAGATGGAGCTGCAGAGAAAAAACTGAGCCCCAGATGCTGCAGCATCAAAACCTGGCCAGCTAGGGGAGTGTGGCACGACTGCATCTTACACTTAAAACCAAAAAAGGGGAGGGGATGCAGCCCAGTGCCAGAGCTGGCCTAGCACCTGCAATGCCTAGGGCAGGCACCACGTAGGTACCGTGGAAAGAAGCATCAGCCGGCACACAGAGCCCTGTTGGGGACAGGCGTAGCCAAGCTCGAGCTGTGCTGACTTCCAGAGCTTCCCTCCTTTTGTGCTTGAGCCTGGTTGTGATGGGATGTAATGGGGTTTGGAAATGGTTGGCTGCATGTAGGAACAAAAAGAGCCATTCCAGAAGCACCACTGACACGGAGCACTTGCAGGTAACCACAGTGGACATAAAGGGCTTGCCATTTACTTACTGTGGCCAGCACCCTTGAGTAAAGAATTCTACATCCAAAGTAGGGAAGAAATGTAAAAAACAATTTTGATAAAAAAGAATTATTTCATTTGCAAGACATATGCCTTCTCAATAAGATACTCTAAATAAAATGCCTATTTAAATAAACAAATAGTCTTTGTATTGAGTTTAAAGACTGACAGGTGTACAGCCAGCATCTACAAAACACAAGTCAGTGCCCTCGAAAGCTTTCTCACTAGCTTGCAGGGTGACTTGCCTCCTTCCTGGGTAACAACTGGTACCGCCACGCTATTTTCATCTTCACATTAGCGTCTGCTGCTGCATGACCGCATCCATCTTCATCGAGCTCTTTTTTATAGTTATCATCAAGTAGTGGTGCAGGGAGCTCCTAAGAAAACAAAACAGAGATTAGACTCAGTATCCGGGCCTCACATGAGATTGCCTGGGGCATGCTGGAAACTCATTCCATCCGGCATCTAGGCCCAGCATGTGAGTGGAACCATCCAGGGCTCATTGGATCACCATTCGACTCAGAGCCCAGGCCCCATGTGTGAGTAAGACCACCTGGAACCAGTGAGAAACTCATTCAACCCAGCACCCAGACATGGCCTCTGAGTGATAACATCCAGGGCAGACAAACTCATTTGACCCAACACCCAGGTCCAGCATGTGAGTGAACTTCATCCATCAGACATGCCTGGTGTGGACCCTGAGGCAGAACTCTACAGAGAGGCTAGAGGCAAGACCCACCCAGCTGATCCAGGAGCAGAACAGCTTGCCAGAGTGGTACAGCAGAGTCACCTCCACAGGCTGCAGCAGGAAGAAGTGGAGCTCAGCAGCCAGACCCAAGCCACACTCACCTGGACGAGTTGGAATTTGGTGGTCTGGACCTGGAGCTAAGGCAAGAACTCTACTAAAGCTCTACGTCAAAGGTCAGAAGACAGGGCTATACAAAATGACAAAGAGAGAGGAAGGAAACAAAATGCGTTCTCAGGCTCCAAGCCCACCCAGAACAAATGCGGGAGATGACAGCACAGAAGAAATTGGAAATCATACACCTGAAATCTCTGAAATAATAGCATCTGAAGTAAAGAAACAATTGCAGAAAGGCATTGAGGAGATCAGATCAGAAATAATTTCTGGGCCAGCCAAATAGCTTAGTGGATTAAAGCACCTGCAAGCAGGCACAGGGGATGAGCGTTCAATCCCCAGGCCTGCCAGGCTGGCCCCACCCTCGGGGATGCCCTGAGACTGAAATTGAGAATAAGCATGATGGTGCACGCCTTTATTCCTAGCTCTTGGGAGGCTGTAAGCAGGTGGATCACTACATGTCCATTCTAGTTGTGAGACCCTGAAAACCCTGTAGACCCTTTCCTAAAAATACAAACAAGAACAACAAGAAACAAAATACAAACAAGAACGACAAAAACGGGTGGTGGTGGTGGCGCACGCCTGTAATCCCAGCATTTGGGAGGCTGAGACTGGAGGATGTCAGTTTGAGACCAGCCTGGGCTACAAAAGTGAGCTCAAGGCCAGCCTGAACTGCATAGTGAGACCCTGTCTCAAAAAGACAAAAAAAAAAAAAAAGTAGAGGAGAATAGAAAAATAATGGAATCCTTGAATGAGCAATATAGGAAAGAAATAGAATGCATGAAGCAGATTCAGAGTGCTATACAGGAATTTAAAACCTCAACCACAAGCTGGTAAAACCATTTCAATGAAAATGAAAATAGATTCAGAGCTTGAAGACACATTGCAGCTAGTGAAAATGTAAAAAAAAAAAAAGGTCTCTTAAAAGCAACAACTGTGATGCAGGAAAAAATAATTCAACATCTGCAAGATGATGAAAAGGTGAACAATGTAAGACTAATAGACATCAGTGAGAAAGGAGTCAATACAAATGACATAAAAATATGGGCAAAATAGCAGAAAAATTCCCAAATATGGGGAAACAATTTGACGTTCAAGGAACTGAAGCATATAGAACTCCAAATAACATCAACCCAATTAAAATCAAACCCAGACATAGAATAAGCAAGATCCCAGAAATTCAACATAGGAACAGTATACTAAAAGCTGCTAAAGAAACAGATCACAGCAAGCCGGGCGTGGTGGCACACGCCTGTAATCCCAGCACTCAAGAGGCTGAGGCAGGAGGATCGGTGCGAGTTCGAGACCAGCCTGGGCTACGAAAGTGAGCTCAAGGCCAGCCTCAACTGCATAGCGAGACCCTGTCTCAAAAAGACAAAAAAAAAAAAAAAGAAACAGATCACATTTAAAGGAAAACCCATTAAGATAATGGCAGATTTCTCGTTACAAACCAAGTCAAGAAGAGCATGGAGCAAAGTACCACAAGTCCTGCAAGAAAACAAATTCCAACCCTGCAAAATTCTCTTTCAAGTATAATGGATAAGTGAAATACTTCAGTGACGAAGAACTAAAGAATTTCCTGGTAACAAAACCAACCCTGGGCTGGGGAGACAGCTCAGTGGAATAAGTAGCTCAGTGGAATAAGTGCTTGCCTAGCAAGTGCAAGGCCCTGAGTTCAATCCCTGGTACCACCAAAAAAAAAAAAAAAGAAAAGAAATCAAAACCAACCCTACACAGAATAGTAAAAGATGTTCTAGAGGGATCAAAATGACTACCACTCCATGAAGGAGAATGGAAAGAACTTACCAAACAGGGCAAACAATTAAAACACAGGAGAAAAACAGGTATACAACAGCAGCCTTTCAATTATTCTTTTGTATATGGCAGCAAAATATTTCTATCAGCATACTCTATAAATGGACTTCTCCTGCACCCTATGGGTCATGATTTTGCCTGGATCTACAGGGCGGATATCAAGGAAATAGCAGCAGCCCAGTCCCACAAGTGACACCTGGCCACCAGTAAGCGTCCTCGATGCTGTCCATGTCCATGACATACTAGAATATTGTGGATATCCTATCCCAAAATTGTAAGAAGTGTTGGTCATATATTTTGCCATTCCAGTCTTTATGCTATATTTTATTCTTAGTAATTCTTTACTATCATGAAAACGTCCTCTTAGTTGATATTTTTGTATATAGTAACCTATTCAAATGCTATGTGAGTACTCTGAATTGATCACAGATTCATACATATGATACACAACATTCTGGTCTCTTAGTTGGATTCACGATTTAATTTTAATTTCGGAATACTGTTTTGAAACATTTAATTTAATTTTTAATTAATTAACATTTAGGTTGTGAGGACAATATGCAATATGTCAACTTTCAAAGAAAAGAAAGGGGAAAAGAAAAAAAATAATAATGTTGATTTAGAAGGGTTAATGTTTAGTTGTTTGATCAATCTTATATACCTATATGTATTAATCTAAACTGATCTGATGATGAAAATATGTAATATAACCTGTGTTAAATTTAAACAATAAAAAAATAAAAAATAAAACATTTAGGGCCAGCCTGATGGCTCAGTGGACTAAAGCACCTGCTTAGGCAGAATGAAGCAGCCAGGGTTTGATCCCTGGCATGTCATGCTGGCCCTGTCCCTGGGGTGCACTGAGACAGAGACTGAGACTGGGCGTGGTGGTGTGAGACTATGATCCCAGCATTTTGGGAGGCTGAAAACAGGAGAATCACTACAAGTCCAAACTGCATAGTGAGACCCTGTAAGACACTACACCCTGTCCTAAATACCGAAAAAAATTAATACTTAATTTTCTGCATATTGTTTAATTTTAATTTTTGTTTTATGATTTATACTGTATCTTTGACTTACAATCTATAAGACATGGTGTGATATTTTATGCTAGTATTAGAAACTGTAAAAAGCATATTAAAAAATAAAATAAAATAAATAAAATGGAATAGAACACTATGGAACAGCCCTGGTAAACAATACAACTTTTCAAATCATATCAGCAAAACTACAGTTGGCCAATGTATTAAAAATTGATGCCTTAGAATTTATTTAAGCATGAAATAACAATGTAGCCATTTCTAAAACAGGAAAAGGGTATAATGTCAAGTGAGAAATTTAATGCTTTAGTAACAAACTAGAATTTGAAAATATCTGTTTCTATGCCACAAAAATCAATTGCTGTTTCAATAAGAGGCTAAGCACATTTCTCAAAAAATGGATTTTAAAGCAAATCTAGAATTAGCACTTACACATTACATATAATTACTGTTATATTTCCCTCAAGGTAAAAATAAAGCATGTGTACAATCTATTCACTAGTTTGTAATTCCAGAATTCAAGAAACTCATTCACCGAAATAATGGGTAAAGTAACAACTAAAAATAAAGACATTTATTTTACCACTATGAAATACTAGTTTTGTACTTGCATATTTAAAAACAGAATTTAAAGTGTCTGATTAAATGAAGAGACAGGACTGGGGAGACAGCTCAGTGGTGTAAGTGCCTGCCTGGCAAGCACAAGGACCCGTATTCCCACCCTGGTACCACATTCAGTGCCAGCCCCTTGTGAAGCTGGCCATCAAAACTGGGCACGGTGGTGCATGCCTGTAATCCCAGGGCTGGGGAGGCTGAGACAGGAGGAGATTAAGTAGTGTAGTAAGAACCTGTATCAAAGAAAGAAAGAAAGAGATAATGAATCCCATTTACTAAATTTAGAAGGTGATATAAGGGACTACAGAAAGCAACAAGTGCTTTGTTTTTATAAACAGATTTTATACAATTATTTGGAAAAATAAGTTTTTTGAAGAATAAAAGCATATTAAAAAGTTTTCATTAGAATTATGAAGCTGATACAGGGCTTTAGTAAACAATCTCATGAACTGTTATTTTTGGGGCTAGCAAGATAGCTCCGCGGTCTACAGTGCCTGCTCAGGCAAACTTAGGCAACCACAGATGCTGCAGTTTGACCACCAGCACCACATGCTGCGCCAGCCCCACCCCCAGGGCAGGCTGAGCTGGCCACAACAGAAAGAAAGAAAGAAAGAAAGAAAGAAAGAGAGAAAGAAAGAAAGAAAGAAAGAAAGAAAGAAAGAAAGAAAGAAAGAAAGAAAGAGAGAAAGAAAGAAAGAAAGAGAGAGAAAGAAAGAAAGAAAGAAAGAAAGAAAGAAAGAAAGAAAGTTTTTAAAAAATAAAAATGAAAAAAAAGGTATTTTTTAAATAATAAAAATAAACTGATTTTTACTTTTGAGGATTATGTTGAGACTCATACTGTGAACTAATGAACTGAAAAATAAATTACATATTTCAGTCACTTCCTGAAAGACTCCAAAGTGATTCACATGGTTTAATTTTGCTTTTTTGACACAGAGTCTGGCTATGTAGTCTGCAGTGGCCTCTAACTCAAGGTCCTCCCGAGTGCTGGGACTACAGGTGTTCAGCATTGCCCTTTACACCAGTAGTAGGATCTAGTCATCTCATTTAAACTCTGAACCCTTCATTTCTACCAAAGCATGGGACCTTAGAACATCCAGTAATTTCTCTTTCTAATGGAAATGAGTATCTGAGAAGGTACGCACCACAACGCAGCACCACGTGAGAGGGCTGGCTCCACTCAGGAGCAGCTCCCTGGGTGCCCCAGTCCCCCTGCCAGTCCCACCCAATTCCTCCTTGAAAAGCAGTACTTACCTCAGCATGTCATCATCAGAAAGAAGCAAGCTCAAAATGCAGTTGCTAGGCACTGAACACCTAGTGAGTGTTGGACCACAGGAAGTTAACCAAATCTGTTTCTCTGAGCCTCATGTTTTATATCAGCATTGTTATGGAATAGTTAGTATAAAATACTTAATGCTCACATATTTTTCAAATGGAGGAATGTGTAGTAGTAGTTATGGCAAAGGTTGCCATCTGAAAATTAAACTTTCAATAGGGATGGAATAAATCTATTGTAATACTTACATTATCTCTCACTGTTTAATATGTACAAATTGAAAGATAATGCTGTCACATTAATGCATACAGAAATGAATGAAATGCTACCTGGATAAGACAGCACATGCCTGTAGGACTAGTTCCTTGAGAGGCTGAGGCAGGGGCATTCCAAGTTTGAGGTCATCCTGGACAACTTAGATCCTGGGTCAAAATAAAACTGAGAAAGGACTGTAGATGTAACTCTGTGACAAAGCTTGGGAGCTGATTAGTAGGATTATAGGTGTGCACCACCACACCTGGCTTTTGAAGGCCTCAGACTTAATCTCAGTTTTGTTTTTTATATTCCAGCAGTTCTGATCAGGCATTTTTTGGTTTTGGTTTTTTGGTTCTTTTCTCATTTTGTTTCTGCCAAATTCAAATTTTCTAATATGGGGGCTGGGAAGATATCTCAGGAGAATAAGCACTTGCCTGGCAAGCACAAGGACCTGAGTTCAATCTCTGGTTCTGTGTCAAAAAAAAAAAATCCTAATATGTTTTTAATTTCTATAAATTTGCATATGTAATTTTAAAAAGTTTTAAAAATCATTTATTTATTTGGTTCAGGGTCAGATTACACAGCTCAGGAGACACACACACACACACACACACACAGACACACACAGAATGGGACTGGTACAAAATCTTTAAAAAGAACCACTAGACATACAATCCTACACCTTCTCCAAGATCCAAAATACCACTGCCACCCCACTGTGCAAAAGAAAGGTACAACCAAACTCCGGTGACAGAAGTACTGCCAAGGGCAGAGGCTAGATGTTAGACAGTGGCACTTTTGGAAAGTCTTCACACACAACTGTGGAGCACCTTGCTAAGCCTATGATGACCGACACTGGCGCTCAAGCCATGTGGTCCTGTACACCATGCTTCCAGTGAGGCATTGGTCCTCACGAGCGTACGAAAGCATCTGATACAGAACCCGAAGACATAATCAAGCAGGAAGTATGACTCTGAATGGTTTGGAGCTAAGAGCTTACAGACAGGGAAGGACATGGCCTCCATTTTTTTGTTTGTTTGTTTGGTGGCACCAAGGATCAAACTCAGGAACCTGTCCTTGACAGGCAAGCACTTATTTCACTGAGCTATCTCTCCAGCCCCGGAAATATCACTAATGCTAGGAACAGATAAAAACTTTGGGAAGAATAAAAAAATGGTACATACATAGAAAAAAAAAATAGTTCAGTAAAATAAAACAATTGGGAAAAAGGAGAATGCAGAAATTACAAATGTAAGAGGAAGAAATTTTAATTTGACAAAAACAGAACAATGACAAAAGAACAAGAACACAAAAAATACACATCAGAAGTGCCGGAGGGTAAAAAGTGGCAAGGAGTGAAAGCAAAACGGTCTCTCCACAATCTGAATTCCTTACATGTGGAAAACAAGAATTTGAGGAAGGAAAAAGGAAGTGGCTCTTTACAGTTTGGGAGTTCGCTGACAGGACAATTAGAAATAAAGGAGAGGCTGCAGAAATGGTGCACAAGTCAGAGAAGAGAAGCAACTGGAAGGTGCCCCTGGCTCGTAGGGACAGGATCCTATCTCTGCAAACACAGGGTGAGCCCGCCAAGGACTGGCGGCTCCAGGAGAAAGAACCCACTGGAGCGGTAGCACCAGCCACAAGGAAGACCCACGGTGCACCAGATGCGGGGGGGCATGCCTGGGTCCCAGCACTCGGACACTAGCAGGAAATCCAGCGTGGTGCCCATCACATACAAGAGCATTTGGGAAGTGGGTTAATTGGCTAAGGGTGAACTCCAGAACAGGTGCTGAACAACACGTTAGGGTTTGGAGGGCACCTTACCACAGCCTGGCTGGGAGACAGCCACGAGACAGCTGCAGAGGCTGTGAGCCAGACAGAGACCCATGAAAAGGACTGGATGTTGGTGTCATCCTCAAGTTTATGGGGAAGCCCAATTTCCAAGGAGATGACTTCAGGAAACAGGGTCTTACGGATATGATTACATGAGGGCCGGAAGTAGGGCCTCAGCTGGTCTTGGAGTCCTCCAGAAAAGAGACCAGAATGAGTCTGCTGAGCACACAGGAGAAGGCTGCAAGCCCAGAGGTGCCCTAGTACAAACTGAAGCACCTGCCACCTGGGTCTCAAGACTATAGTCTCCAGACTGAAGCTAACATCATTTAAACCTCTCAGCTTATGTATAGTGTTTGTAAATAACAGCTCAGGAAAGACAAAGTAAGATAGCATGACATGGGGTGCACGACGACCAACAGGGTTGGCAGCACTGGATTGAGAAGTGGACAGAGAAGCAGGAAGAGCGAAAAAGAAGAAATATTCAGGTACCTTTGTGCACCACTGCTCGGAAATGTTACATAAGAGTGCTTACTCAATACAGTATTCTCTTTGGAAGAACTAAGAGTGAATTAAAGTGCCTGCTTAGGCAGATGAAGGAATTGAGATTCGATCCCGGCTTGCTGTGCTGCTTTGAGACTAGGCATGGTGGAGCATGCCTGTGATCCCAGTGCCTGGGAAGCTGAAAACAGGAGGATCACTGCGAGTCCGATCTGTGTAGCAAAACCCTATAGACCCTGTACTGGACACATTAAATAAATACATACATAAATAAGAAAAGCATAACAGGATTAACTAGAATGCTATGACTTGGCGATCCTGTCAAACATGGTAACTGCCACAATGCCACACCACTTGTCCTAACACCTTGTTGGCCAGCAAAGAAAAGATGCATTTTGATAAAACCTCTTTCTGTACAGAATGCTAGTAGGCTTTTAACAGTCAGCTCCCCTAGCTGCCAATCACAGACAAAGGTTGCCTCTCACACTTCTGGAAAAGCCAGGCTTTGACTTCTGACCTCGCTGTAGAGAATGCGCTGCGCTGGTGTCAGAGCTCCTTCCGTAAAAATACAGAATCAAAATTTACTTGCTTTCTGCAGTGGAGTGCCTGATGTTCGCCAACAAGAGTCTGGAATAAAAGAAAAGAAAAAGCAGACCACAGATCCTCCATAAAAGACAAATAAAATCTCTTGATCAAGGAAATGGTTAGAAAATTAACAAAGAAAATGGTACCATTTTTGAAAACAAAACAAAACAAAACAAAAAATCCTATATGAACAAAACAATCACAGAGTTCGAATGCCAAAATACAGTCCAGCGTCAAGTGCACTTCCTTTTCACCAGAAATACGTTTTCTTCTTCCTAAGATGCTGCAACTACCTGTCTTCTCTTTCCAACTCACGCTTTTCTGTGCTTACGGCTGTATTATTTTCTGGTCTTTGTTTTGGCAGATGCAGGAGCAAAACCTGATTCCAACAGTTTGACCCTTCTCACTTTTTATGTTCTCTAGGGCATAATAAAACCCAGGATACAATCCCTCAGCAGTTAATGAAGCTTAACCCCACACCCTCTTAATTACCAATGCATTACACCAACTATGGGCATCCTCCTCCTCTCTGAGCTATTTTACAATTCAGCAGAAGTACTACTGAGCTATTATGCAGCAACATAATCCATGCAGCATGAGAAATCCTTCTTAAAAATAAAATCTTTTGATCCTTGCAGTTTTGGTAACTGTATAATTAATGCTACTTAAGCATTATCCATGTATCAGTAAGTATATTATATCAGTGAGTATGTTAGTTTGGTGATTTGTTTGTTTGTTTTGGCCATTTTATCTATTGAAAATTGCAAAGAAAATAATCAAAAAATGATACTCGCTGTTTACATAATTTGAAAAATACTTTAGACAGCTGAATATCTATCCATCAAAGGTATACTGTCCACATTATCTTCTGTTAAAAGTACTTAAAACTATAAAAGATTGACTTTAGTTAAAAATCACTTAGGAAAATGTCACACAATGACATGAAATTAGGTCAAGTGGCACAGCTGAGGCTGCGCTAAGGGATTGTAAGACTAAGCACTTAGCAAAGGTTTTTAAGTGAGTTATAGTTCCAAGCATATTTCAAATTAACTTTAGTACAGATTAGATAATATCTTGGTGTAATGTTTTATCTTGGATATAAACACAAAAATGTGGTGTTACAAAAAAAAAAGGGGTGAAATGTTTTCACATTGGCATACAAATGCTGTTTTAATAAAGCTAAGCATAATCACTGACAAAAGCAGTGATGTGAAAAACAGGAAGGTGTGGAAGGAAAGCGGTCGGGAAAGAACGTGATGCTCAGCACCTTCCTCCAGGCCCTGCCTCATGCTTTCCACCATGGAAACTGAGAGTGTGGTGAGAGGACCAGGTCCTCTCTTTTGCTTTTCTTTGTTAGGACAGAAGAGAAGGTGAAAAACAGAAATGCAGTTCTGCACTAGGTATTCAGAAATGAAGAGAATGGATCACGCCAGAGAGAAGATAAAAATCACACTATCATCATTTAAACAAAAATTCTAATTTTCTAAAACTATCGAATCCCATCACATTTTTTTTTTTTTTTTTCTTTTTGAGACAGGGTCTTGCTATGCAGTTGAGGCTGGCCTTGAGCTCACTTTTGTAGCCCAGGCTGGTCTCGAACTTACACCAATCCTCCTGCCTCAGCCTCCTGAGTGCTGGGATTACAGGCATGCACCACCATGCCTGGCTGAACCCATCACATTTTAAAAGGTAACAATCACAGAAGGATCTCAAAGCAATTTAAATACATACATAATTAATCCTTGACCTCATCCCATGCTAGTAGCATGCTAGTAGCATGGAAAACAGAGAACAGGCAGACCTGCGTTCCTTCTCCAGTCTGTGAATGTGCCTGCTAACACCTGAGATAGCCAGCCCTCAGGCCATGGCCAAGGCAACCCACTGTGGAATAGTGCCCGTGGGCAGCGCTGACCAGGAAGGACTTTAAAGGGAAATGTGGTAAATTTCTTGGCATTCTTAAAGTATAAACAGTCATATCATGCTCTCATATATATTGAACCTCAAAACTGTCAAGTTGCTAAAAATAACTTTACAGGTAGTCTACATTAATGTTAGTGATTTTCCTACACTCTATGCTAATACTTGAAAAGAAAGGATGAATAGTGTGTATCTATTAATACTTGTAACCATCTAAACTGTAGCATTCCTTTGGCAGTTTTCTTTACCTACTGAAGTTCATATATTAAACGCTGTCAATGTTTTACCTGGCTCTGGGTGTATCACACATCAAAACAACCCCTGCCAGAGGGACAACAGAAGGTAAATTCTTTTTCTGTTTTGCAGTGTAGTGGGGATCAAATGCAGGACCTTGCGCTTGCCAAACAGGTGGGTATACTGCTGAGCCATACCCCAGTTCAACAGAAGGCAATGCCCAGCAAGTAGTTCTGTATTTAAGGTGAAGAGTTCTTAGTTAAGTGACTACCATCATTAAAAATCTGTGGACCTCTGTGTGTGTTTATTATGTACTGTATATATCCTACATACCTACATGTATGTATGTGTATATAGACATAAACTTGGGTTTATATACACACACATACACATGTTTCTTGCACTAAAACCTTGATTTAGGGACCTTTTGTTAAATGATTTTAAAAAGTGAACTGATTTTCCACTTGGTTATTTGTATTTTCATGTTCAGTTTATAAAGCCATGCAAAATAATTCCTTTAACAAATGTTTACTACAAGAGTATATATTAACTTTTTAACAGAAAAAGGCAAAGTTTATATAATTAGTTAAATCATAGCAAGATTCTTTGTATGCAAGCTTCCCTATGAAATTTGTTTAAGTATCCTGAGTGTGACCTAAAATAATTTCTAAATATCTGATGTAAGTAAAACATTTATAGTGTAATTATTTTAAGAGAAGTTAAGGTATGACAGTGATCCTTATTACCATTAGTATTTCCAAAACAGAGGTCAAAGAGCTCTTAAACTTTTGCAAAAGAAGCATCCAAAAGGGAACTCTGCAGTTAGGAACGCAGAGGGGCCTTATGTTCATATGAGGGGCAGCGTGGGCCCGTTCTCAGCTGAGGAAAGCAGCGACTGACGGGCTTTGCTTGTTTGCAGTCCTCTGTGTTTCAGAACAGACCTAGTTTATGCAAAGTGTTACCACTCACAGTACTCGGGGTACTTGGGACACCACAGGAGACCACATACCATTTTATTTTTATTAAATTTGAAGATTATTTTCTGTGGAACACTTGATGTTAACAGAAAACTGATTTCCTCTTCCTCCATCACTAGAAGTCAAGTCATTGGGAACAAGGTTTCTTTAATTCCAGAGCAGCCTGATATTATGACTTGTTTAAAAAATAGAGCCTATGAAGCTTCATCTCTCTGCCTCAAATTTACCTCCTACTTCCAGCTGGAGTCCTCCGTTCAACCCACCCCTGTGGAACTCAAGCACAGACTTCTGGGCACACAGGCAGATATCGTGACAAGCTGTGAGTGCACTTCAGAGGCCTCCGATTCCATCCGAACAGCCTAACTTGCAAAGACAGACATGAATCAATACCGCCTCTGGCAGGCACCTATCAATAGCTGATTAATAAAAAATAACATTTCAGGGAAAACAGAGCCTTGGCCCTGTGGAGCTCACCTAGCTTGTGCAGCCTCCACAGCCTATGCAGGCTGTGGCACTGGACAGGGAGCAGATCGCGTCTCCCTGTGCGCCAGCCTTTCCCCTTCACGCAGTCAGGCACTGTGTTCATTTTGGGAGTGGACACACTAGTTTTAATGGCTCTAGTGTAAAGTCATTAGGTCTCTCAAAAAAACTAAATGTCTTTTTTTTTTTTTTAAAGAATTTTTAAAAATTAATTTTTTTTTTCTTGTTTCAGAACCTTTGTTTATTCACTCGTTTTTATGGCTGGCTCAGCTTGCCCCAAGGGCAGGGCTGGCGCAGCATGTGGTGCTGGGGATCGAACCGCAGTCCCTGCAGCCGCCCAAGCTTTCCCAAGCAGGCACTTTAGACCATGAGCCATCCCGCCGGGCCCTAAATGTCTTTTCTTTGGAAAAACTGCAAAATACTCAACAGAAAATGAATTGTATTTTTAATACTCCTCATTCTGACTTTGCATCACTTTTCTTTACGAGAAGGGTAAAATGCCGTATACCAGTTCTAGGATTTTACTATTTCTTTTGAGCTTAAGAGCTAAGTATTACAGCTATTCTTTGTATACTACAACTATGCATTACAAATGTTTGAAAGTAAATTTAAAGCTGGAATTCGTGCTTTAAGAATTAAAAATCAAAGCCCCATACATTTCATTTTCAATTTAGAACTTTGGTGTACAGTAGCTTGAAAAACTATTACCCATATCTTCAAAGGCAAGGTTAAGTGACCAGCTCCAGGTCTCCCAGCCCTTAAAGAAATAACATAGTAATTAAAATGTAAGCTCAAACTCTAAAGAGCAAAGACCCTATCACGGGGTAGGGCATTTCTGCTCTGTGACTTAGGGATTATTCACAGACCAATTTCTTTTCCTTTGCTGGCTGATACATTAATCTCACAGTCAAATGTGTTTGACTTTACAGGAGCAAGGGTCCCAACTAGCTTGTAAGAGCAAGGGAACAGCATTATTGTCCTTTAAATATATACAGATATATTTAAATCTTTCTCTGCATTTCCTGACTAGGAAATCAGGCACATGCCATCCTTCCAAGCTGGCTACAAATGTAGGCCATTGGAAGCAGTACTGAGCTTTTGCATGTTTTTTTTTTTTTTTTTTTTTTTTCCTTTTTTCTTCGTTTTTTGTCTTGTTAGTTTGCCAAAGAAGCTCTAACTGTGGCTGCCAGGAGAGAATTTAGAATTTTAAATAAGCTCTCACAGCAGCCAGGGAGGAGAGAAAGAATGAAACGGGAGGTCAAACAGCAAGTTTCCGGCTCAACTACCACTCAGAGTAGAGAATGTGTAGAGATGGCCTGACCATTTCTGAACAAATAAAACACTGACAAAGAAATTAGGCAACACATTTTGATTATATCTCTGCATTAAAAGGGCTCTCCTAATACTTGCATTTATACTATGGAGAAAATAGGCACAGTGCTAGAAACAGTTTTAAGGAAATTCAATGTGTTCCACATTCTAGGAACAACACTGATCATAAAGTGTTGAGCACACGCAGGCCTTGCAAAGCACTACGATGAAGAGACAGAAAAGTCCTGCTGCAGTGACCTATCATTTAGTTTTGAGCTTTCATGTCACACTGTGGAGATGGGCACAATGACAACACTCAGAGGTATACGCAGCCAATCACTGATGGCTTTTTTTACATTTTTCTTACAGCCATCCCCCTTTTTTGGAAGAATCAGGAAGCACATGTTGGATTGCGATATTTTTGCATTTTTTTCAGCCAGAAAGACTAAGAGCAGAGAGCTGACCACTTATATTTGTTTTGTTCTATGATCAGCAAAAGATACATGGATGACAAACAGAGACTTTAAAATTTTAATATCAAAGGCCGGACAAATAGCTCTGCTTAGGCAGATGCAGGGACCAAGGTCTGATCTCCAGTGTGCCATGCTGTCCCCACCCCCAGGGCACCCTGAGGTGATCAGTGAGGCTAGGTGTGGTGGTATGAGCCTGTAATCCTAGCACTTGGGGGGCTGCAAACAGGAGGATCACTATGAGTCTGATGTATATAGTGAGATCACGCAGACCCTATAGTAAATACATAAAAAAAAATCAAATTGACAAAGGAAAATGAAAACTTTATAATTCAAATTTTAAACTGTTTAGTAACTAATACCATTTTACTTAATTTTAAATCAAATAATATCCCAAATTTTGCATCAGTACAAGAGATATAAAACAATGATCTGATCTTAGCAAATGAGTTCAATATTTGGGTTGAAGCCTAACACTCTGGGCTATAAAATAATCCTTCCAAACTTTTAAGATACTATAACGCTTACTATAATGTTTGAAGTTCTTGAGAAAGAATTCTGTTTTGTTTTTTTTTTCGGAACTGGGGATCAAACTCAGGACCTTGCACTTGCCAGGCAGGTACTTGTGCCACAGAGCTATCTCCCCAGCCCATTGAGAAAGATGCAGCACCTGCCTGGCAAGCATGAGGTCAGGAATTCATTGCAAAAAGATCAATGTTCACATTTGATTGTGTGACTTCATTCTAAATACCTTGTTATGTTAGCTCATCAAATTCGACACAGCTCATTTCTAATGAACTTTTACTCATCTGTAACTTGCAGACTATTGTAAACTGACTGTTCATTTTCAATTACTAAAGATTTCCTATGTATTAAACATGTGAAGTCTTACTTTAATTTTATATTTACTTCCCTACGTGATACCAAGCCTGTTATAAGCCACCAGCCCTTAGTAAACACTGCACTGCATAAACCCTCCTTAGCAGCCATGTACTGACCTTGACCACACTTCAAGAACACAATGTTCAGGCACCGGGGATGGTGTGCAGGGAACAGCATACGCACAGCATGTGCAAGGTTCCGGTTGTAAGTGTAGAGGCACAGCCGAAAACAGAACCCATCAACCAAGAAAACAAAAATGACATTTATATTGCTTCTAACCCCCCAACTTCCTACTTTGCTTTAATTCTGGTTGAAGCTGGAGAATGCACGTTGCATGTGCTGGATGGCTTCAAATCTTCAACATAGCAACTCAAGGGCTATCCCTTCATGTGAGTCCCAGAGGGTAAGCACTTGGCCTGCAAGGATTTCACTGCCAGCAAGTAGTCATCCCTAGTGAACACGCAAACATACTTGCAAAGCTGACTTTGGTATATCATTTGGGTCTTTATTCCTGAAAAATTACTGCTTTCTCTAAATCTATGAATATTAATGCATGTTCCTCAAGCTATTAAAAAGATATGACATCAGCTTTTTCAGATTCTTATGTCATGAAAAATATTTGTCTACTAATAAATACTTAAGAATTTACCTTACAAATGTAATCTTTACTATTTTAGAAAACATACCACAGAACATTTTCTTGGTGAATGCTCATTATTGCATTTCAGTAATTAAGAAAATTCCTTCAGAGAAACATTACAGAAAGAATTCTTATTATCTGATATCTTAAAGGCTGTAACAATGCCATATATAATGGGTTATACAACTGCCTATGGGGTGTAGTTTTTCAGTGCCAGGCTGTAATGTTGACCTGAAGGGGCTGTGACTACAGTAGGTGCGAGTCTGTGTTCAGAGGTGATGGATAAATTCCTGTGTGGTTGTATAAAACATTGCAAGCAGCTGACGGGGCTTTCTACCCTTTCCTTGGCATTTAGTGATACACAGTTTCCATAAGATTTCCTTTTCCCCTTGTTTTATGCCAGAAACATCTGCCTTGCTAATAGGTTTGAGAATTTCCAATCATCTATCATGACGTCACCACCAAGCAATTCCAGCCTTTTCCCTGCCCTTGGATTTCTACACCATTAACGCCTAGGGTTTGGCCATTCCTGCTGCATCCCTGATAATGAGGGAGACTGAAATACAACTGCTAATGCACTGGGAACACAGAAACCGTGGGTGCCTGTTATATAGAAAAATATACTTGTCAATATTAGTGTTCAGCACTGCATTGCACATTGCATAAATGTTATTCCTCTGAGAAAAGTCAAAGTCTTTGTAATGATATGAATTTAAATTTTAAATTTAAATAATTTAACATTTTATCAGTCATACCTTTCTAATCCATTATATTCTATATATCAATATTAACTGAGCTACCTTAATTATATACATAGCAAAAGTAGCACTTTTGTATTTTTCTAAAATTAACATGGCATATTATTCTATTTATTATTATTTTTTTAATTCTTGTTTCAGAACCTTTGTTTGTTTATTCACTCATTTTTTATGGCCAGCTCAGCCCACCCCAAGGTCAGGGCTGGTGCAGCATGTGGTGCCGGGGATTGAACCGCAGTCCCTGAAGCCGCCCAAGCTTCCCCAAGCAGGGGCTTTAGACCACTGCGCCATCCCGCCGGGCCCCAAAACATGGTATATTATTCTTTTAAATCAAATAATGTTTCTAGTCTATAAGAAATATGGAACAAGATTGGGAATTTAAGAAATATTCTTATATTATGTATTGCATAGAAATATTTTCAGAGAGGTGTAGGAAATCTAAGAACACACAATTAAAATGTTTTAAGAACTACATAATTTTACTGACTTGAGAAAATGTTATATGCATATTATTTATCATATGTAAGCTTCAATAAATTGTAGTACACAAGTACTATATTTTTTATTTTAGTTAAAAACAAATGATAGTTTTAAAATCAAATGGTACATTTTCGCAGAATCACACTCAACTTTATAGATAATTCAATATTTAATTTGACTAAACATATAGATTAAATATTCAATTGTCATTTAAAGTAAAGTTGATATTTAAATAAAAACAATCTGTTCTAGGCTACTCAAGAAGATAAGAATAAAATAAAATTTCAAAATGCAGTATCTAATCTGCAATGTTACATAAAGTAAATCTACTGCTTGAGCCCATTAGGTTTTTTATGGCAGCAATTAGGTCTTCGATAATACATTCTCAGATAAGATAGAGCATAACGGATATGATGACTAGAACCCATGTGGCTGGGGTTAGAGAGGGGAAAACGGAGATATTGATTGAAATATATAAAAGTTAGTTATCCGAAGAGTATGTACCAGCATTTTACTGTGAAGCACAGTAACTATAGGTAATAATACTGCACACTATACTCAAAATTTGCAAGAGGAATAGATCTGAAATATTATCACCACATCTATGCGTTAATGTGTCAAGTAATTCAACCTGGGTGATCATAAGCACCCAGGTTAAACAGTCCATCCTATAGCTTAAATACATTGTCTTTAGTTGTCAGCCAAACCTCAGTAATGCTGGTGGGGAGCAAAAACACACAGAAAAATTAACAACTTGAAAACAAAAAGTCACTTATCCTAGCCCAAAGCAAGGGCCTCCTTCTGTTACTGTTCTCTATAGAAAGAGAACCAAAAGCCGTGTACGTGGGTGGGTGAGGGGGAATTAGGATCTTCATATGTATTTTTAGGGGCAGATTGTGAGGACTGGGTCCCTGAGATTTTGGAGCTGAAGAATCCCAACACTTGTAGACTAGAAGTCAATGGTGCAGATCCAATAAGACTCAACAGTCAACTGAAGGACCAGGAAGACAGAAGTACAGTGGCAGCCTGAAGGCTGACAGGCTCCAGAACTGTAAAAAGCTGAGGTTTCATAAGGCAGGAACTGTCCAACATCTAAGTTCAAGGCCAGTCAGGCAGGGCAACTTCTCTCACTGAGAGAGGATCAGGCCACACCTATATTTAGGCCTTTGAGGGCTGGACGAGGGCCAGACCTATTGGGGGACGCCATCGTCCCTACTCAGTTTAGCAGACCTGTCTTCAGAAACATGCTCTTAGGAACATGCCCAACCAAGCATCTGGGCACCATGTGCCCCACACAAGTTAATGCATGCAATTAACAACCCCAAGTTTTATGACTTCCCTTATACTCTTCATATACATTAAACATTCCATAAAAATACAGCAGTGAATAAAAGACGCAAAAGGTTCTATCCTCATAGGAAATATACAAAATAAACAAATACCGAAGCAATGCAGACCATACCAGGTGATAGCAAGATTGTGGAGAAAACTAAGATAGGCAAGTAGTTTTGTGGATCTGGGGAACAGGAGCAAAATATGAGAGAATCAAAAGAATTCTTGGCAGGGGAACAGCAAATCCAATGGCCATGATTTTGGAGCTGACCTACCAGGCAAGTAAAATCATACAGACAGAATGAAGATTGGAGAACAGCTGGCAACAAGCAGTGAGGAGGTAAGTGAATATTAGTGCAGGCCTCGCAATGCATGATGGGATCTTTGGGCTTTAGCTCCTGTTTAGAGGAGGTGAGTGGCTGGATCTGACTGACATGTAAGAGGCTCACTCTGAACACTGGCGAGAGGCTAAAGAGAGGCAAAGGGAAAAACCCAGAGGCCAATAAAAAACAACTCAGGTTCGCTGGGCCATGATTTAGGTTACAAGTGGCCAAGCTTGACTTTCAGAGAAACCAGATGACAGGAGTAGAAGAAAAGGAGTTAAGAATGAATCCATAATTTTTGGCTGGGTTGCAAAGGGAAGACTGAGCTGCCTGTTAACTGAAAGAAGGAGTAGGCTTGGGAAAGCTGCCCATAAGCTTGGTTTTGAACATACTAGCTTTGAGATGTGAAGTAGGTAGTTGGATATATAATTATACACAGCTGGCAGGCAGTTGAGTTCAGGGAAGGCCACAGCAATTAGGTGAATTTGAAAATCACCAACACATAAGTAGTTTTGACACCCAGAGGACAGGATGTGATCAGCAGAATGGCAAAAAACCAAGTTCTAAGTACTGAGGGCGGGGACATCTGTATATGAAGGTGGCATAGATTGCATTTAGACACCCGCCCCCCAAGTCTCATGCAGCCATGGGTGAGGCTTCTCATCAGTGACTGCTTGACTTCCCTGCCCCACACAAGCACAGATACTGCCCAGATGTTGGCTAGCAGGGCAGGACCAGCAGAACAGAGAAGTAAAACCATTAAGAAGACATCTCAAAAACTGAACATCTGGGCCCAGCAGGATGGCTCAGTGGTCTAAAGTGCCTGCTTAGGAAAGCTTACGCAGCTGCAGCGACCACGGTTCGATCCCCAGCACCACATGCTGCACCAGCCCTGCCCTCAGAGCAGGCTGAGCCGGTCATTAAAATCAATAAACAAGAAAAAAAAAATTTTTTTAATTCTAAAAAAAACAACCCCAAAACTGAACATCTGGGCTGGCCAAACAGCTCAGCAGATTAAAGCACCTGCAAGCAGGTGCAGGGGTGGGGAGTTCAATCCTGGGCCTGCATGCCAGCCCCCCCCCCCAGCACTCTATGACAGTAGTTGAGACTGGGCGTGGTGGCATGTGCCTGTAATCCCAATTCTTGGGAGGCTGTAAACAGGTGGATCACTAGGAATTTGATTTAGTAGTGAGATCCTGACCACCATGTAGACCCTTCCCTAAAAATACAAAAACAAAACAAAAAAGCCCTGAATATCTGAAAAAGACAGAAGGGGAAAACTGACCTTGCAACAGAGGACCATACATTATAGAACAATTTTCTTTCAATTTAATAACAGTATTGTTTAATAAGCAAAGTTTGAGCTCTGTGAAAGAATACTAATTTTGATGTCAGTATTGTAGGAACTTCTATATTTGGGTGTAGAAGTCTGTTGCTATCTGCTGACATTAACTGTAAATTCATGTTTATTACATACAAATTCCTTATAAATGAATTACTGATCTGTCATATGAGGACTGTGTACTGAAATAAAAACTCCTATGGAAAAAGTCCTTAAGAGCTCAGCAGATTAAAGCTTCTGCAAGCAGGCACAGGGGCCAGTTGTTCAATCCCTGGAGCCTGCAGTGCTGGCCACACACCCAGATTGCACTCAGAGGGCAATTGAGACTGGATGTGGTGACAATCACTATGGGTCCAATCTAGTAGAGAGACCCTGAACACTCTGTAGACCCTTCCCTAAAATACTAATAAAAAAAGAAAAAGGCCTTATTTAGAATATAAACACTATTCAAATTGTGGCTGAAATTGGGGCCTCGCTCCGCACCACAGAATTAAGAATTCTACAAGTTGGAACAGTCCTCTCTGAGGTGAAGTCCGAGGTAGGCTTAAAAGTGATACAAAATATCCATCACATGTCTTTCCTGCCTGTTACTTGGAAGAACACCCATTCTGCCATTCTCATGACTCAGTGAACTCTTCTAGCTTCCGCCTCCTTTCTCCAGCCTGTGTCCTTGGCTCCAAGGCAACGGTGAGCAAGCTTTCCTGACTTGCTTCTCTTCACCTAGATCTTCAGAGTTCTCTTGCCATCACAGTTATGTACAACACGGCCTACTGGCTCTAACAATTTTTTGTCTTGTTTACGTTGACATAACATTTTCTTTTTTTAATTTATGAAAAAAATAAGTCTTTGTGAGAAAATAAGTGAGAGTTACTATGCTATGTTGCTATCTTCAAAATAGTTATCATCAAAAAACAAACAAACAAAAAAAAAAGCCGGGCATGGTGGCTCACGCCTGTAATCCCAGCACTCGGGAGGCTGAGGCAGAAGGATCAGTGCGAGTTCGAGACCAGCCTGGGCTACAAAAGTGAGCTCAAGGCCAGCCTGAACTGCATAGAGAGACCCTGTCTCAAAAAGACAAAAAACAAAAAACAAAAAACAAAAACAAAATAGTTATCAGAGTATAAGATACAAAGCAAAAATATTCATGCAAAAAAAGAAACACAATTATGTATAGCATGGTTTTATCCCAAAGAAATCTTAAGAAAATTGAAAATTTCATAAACAAAAATTGGTTATAACGATTTTTATACTTACACATATTTGAATTTTCTTAGATGTTTTCTTAGATGTCTAAAACCATGTGAATGATGGCAGTAAAAGTACCAAATACTGTAGTCTTATGTTAAGAACAAACATAAAATCTTACAAGAGGGCTAGGGAGACAGCTTGGGAGACTAAGCACCTGCCTAGCAAACACAAGGTCCCAGATTCGATCCTCAGCACCACAAGGTGTGCCAGTCCTATGCCAGGGGGCAGTGAAACCCGGCATGGTGGAACATGCCTGCAATCCCAGTGCTGGGGAGGCTGAGACAGGAGGATCACTGTGAGTCTGAGCACATAGTGAGACCCTGTATCAAATAAACAGATAAATAAAAAGATTTTTTAAAAAAAATCTTAGAAGAGAATCTTTCCTTTACAATTTGCTAACTGAGTAGAATCTGCCTATACCTTTCATGTTACTGGTCTGAGCTCACATCATGCTCATTCCTATGTAGTGATGGCCCACATCTGTATCTGATGACATCAAGGTGAAATTGGAAATTCAAGCTTCTTTTAAGGAATTCTTAAGGTAATACTTCAGTCACATTTGGTGAGCAGCAAAGAAATGCTCAGAGTTTGGAAAATTTACTCAAACTGCCTCAGTTACCTTGTCTCGTTGCTGGAACAAATACCTGACACTCAAAAGGAAGGAAGGAAAGGTTGATTTAGCTCACAGTTACTGAAGTTTCAGTCCATACTCAGCTCCAAGGCTGAGTGGCACAGGGCAGAGAGCAGCAGTTCATGGCAGTGGAACAGCAACATTGGCAACAGAGCGAGTCTGTCTCTCTGTCTCTCTTATATTACATGTAGGCCATCTGCCCAAGGCTGGGGAAAGTACTCACACCCATAATTCCAACAGTATCCACACTCATGACCCCAACATTGGGTTACCTATAATCCCAGTGGATCATGAGTTAATCTCAAACTCTAGAAGTCCCTGCCCTATGACTGCATGAGGCTTTAGGGGGACAACTAGATATAAATCATAACATAAACATAGTAGTTATTATGTAAAAAGGAGAAAGTTATAATTGGAAATAAGAATTAAAGGATATTTCTCCCCTTCCTATTAGATTTTTTCTGTTAAACACAATCTTTATCAGTGTCTAACCCAGTAACTTATATTAGTATCAACTTTAAGCAGTACATTAATGTTTCATCTGATGTGATTTTGTTAAAATTATTTAAGAAAACTGATTTAAAGTGGAACCATATATTATAATAGAATTGATAGTTCTCATTCAAATAAAAATGTACATATTCTATTAACACTTTATGATATGGATTGTATATAAACACACATAACTTGTTTATATTCAAAACCACTGTGTTCTTGGACATGGCCCCGACGCAAGCTGCAGCAGGGTACCCTTACCTGCACAATGTCAGCCAGTGGCTCCTGAGCGGAAGCAACCAGCAAGGGGTGCCCACAGATGACGCCCTCGGCCAGGAAGTACTTGAAGAGCAGCGGGGAGTAAATGTTGTACTTGTCCTCCTCTGTAAACAAGAAGAAGGCGGTCACAAGGGTGCCACCATACACTGGGCACTTCCCGCGCTTCTGCTACTTTTCTCTCAGAGCAGAGTTGCGAGGCGGGCAGCCTACACAGGCGGACAGTGCAGTGGGGTCGGGGGGCACTGCGCCTACACGATGACACCAAGCCCATCCTCCATGCACGGCCAGCCCCAGGTGCCACACTGAGGGCCCCCTTCCTGCACCAAGATGCAGTGCTAATACACACTTCACTTCCTCACGGCGGGACAGTGAAGCACTTGAGGCAGCTAGCCAGCCCTGCAACACTGACAGAATCTACCAAAATAGTGCCACTCTCATATTCTAGCTCTGGCTTTATAATCCAATACTAGTTTTAAGTTGAAGACTTCAAAAATTAATACTGCTTCTAAATTTGTACTGTTTTCTCAGTAAATAGACCTTTCTTTTTATTTTTTCCCTTTCCAGAAGTTTAATAATTTTTTTTCAATTCTTTTATTGTTTAAATTTAACAATGGTTATATTACATATTTTCATCATCGGATCAGTTTAGATTAATACATATAGGTATATAAGATTGATCAAACAACTAAACATTAAAGAAGTTTAATAATTAAGTGATCATTCTGGATGTTTATTGGGAAAAATGTAGTTTTAAAAATTTCATTACCAAATTCAAACAGCTTCCTATCTTTGTTTTCCTAATACTGCTAAGTTGCATATCTGCATGTTCATATCAGCTCTTTCCTTCAGTAATGAACATAAGAGAAAGACAAGAAAATAGGTAGCCACTGGGAAAACAAGAGCAGATGTGACTTACTTATCACACAAATATTAACTGAATTCCTACAATATACTGTAAGAGGTCAGCTGAATATTGAGCTGTAACTATGGAAAACTATTCAGTTCCCTTCTGCTTCCTGTTAGCTACTCTGAGGAATGTGCTCTCACCCTCGTTTCATGGCTGCTTAGTAAGGAGTGGATTGTCATGACTCTGCATTCTGCTGTTTCCTGAGGGTTTGTGCTTTCTATGTGTGCCATGCACTCTCTGTCTTAAGACAGTGCACATGCCCGGGGTCACACCTGAGCTCTGGTCTCTGCAGCACATAAGGTCTCTCCTCCTAAAGCACCTGCTCAGGCAAGCTTAGGCAAGCATGAAGGCACGGCTGTTCAACCCCCGGTACCACATAAGGTGCCAGCCCCACCCCCAGGGTGGGCTGAACCAGACACACACACACACACACACACACACACACACAATATCTGAGAGAGAACACAGTTGGAGGATTTATTGTGTGGTTTTAACATTTACTATACAGTGACAACAACAAGTCGAATTGGAATTAGCAAAAGCTTAGAAATATAAATCAGTAGCAAAGAACACCAAATCCAGAAATAAACATCTATACAACTGACTTTTTTTGGTACCAGGGACCAAAGTGAGGACCATGCATTTGCTGGGTAGGCACTTAATGCCACTGAGCTATTTCCCCAGCTCTGTACTAACTGATTTTTGATAGAGGCATTTTTCAACAAATGTGTCTGAAACAAGGAAATACCCACATGTAAACAACAAAATCCTCAATCTTACCTCATACTACATTCAATCAAGAACTAAAATTTTAATCTCATGTCTTATGCTACTACTTGAATATTAACCTGCAATGGGTCACACACCTAAATGCAAAAAGCTTAAGCCCATAAAAGTGTTAAAAGAAAGCATAGAGGAAGGCTTGCATTCTTGTATTAGGCATAAGTATCTTAAGGCATGAGAGTACCAACTACAAAAAAAAAAAAAAAAAAAAATCATGAAAAAATTGAATTTCATAAAAATTTTGATTCTTTGGTTACCAAAAGGTAGCACCTTTTGGTAACAATAAAAAAATCAGAAACAACTCCAAAATCCACCAGCTAATGAACAGAAAAACAACATTCTTAAATGGAATACTCTTCAACAAAATGATGAACTTCCAACATACATGATCATACTATGACAGACAGAAAAATATAAATGGTACAATTAGCTTTCAATGATATTCTAGGGGAGAGGAGTCTGGGAAACTCATCTCTACATGCAGAAAGCAGATCTTAGGTGTTCAGGGCCAGGCAATGATGTGGGTACCAGAAAGCTTTCTTAGTAATGGACATACTCTACACTTAACTTGGTAAGAGTTACATGAGTGTACATATTTGTAAAAAACAACTAAAATGATACACTTACAACTGGTGCATTTAGTGGATACAAATCATATTCACAAGGTATAACTAAAATGCCATGTGGTAACCTGTGTACAAGCATCATTAGCACAGTAACTTAGAATAACCCTTGAGCAATGTATGATTGATTTACAAATTTAACTTTATTTTATTTTGTATTTTTTAGTGTATTTAGTACAGGGTCTACAGGATCTCACTACACTGACTGAACTCATACTGATTCTCTTGTTTTCAGCCTCCCAAGCACTGGGATTATAGACATGCGCAGTCACAAACGTGCTTCAGCAAGCCCTGGGGGCGGGGCCAGCATGGCACGGCACACGGCATCTGAATTTAACTTGATATACTAAAGAACATATCTGTTTCTTTCATAGTAGCTATCACAAGTCAATATATGTGAAGATATGACTGGTATATACAATGCATGTTTAAATTTTATAGAAAAGTAAAGATACACTGCCATTGAGGGCCTCGAAGCACCAGCCCTTCCGTGTCAGACACACTCATCCACCCCGCCATTCCTGCAGACTTCTGCATCTCAGCTGCGCTGTCACAACTGCTTTGATGCCTTCCACTGACGTAAAGCCTCCCTCTCTTAGGATTGTTTTAACTCTGGGGAAAAGATAGCAGTCACAGGGACGACGGATCAGGGCACACTGATGTCACAGCAGAAGCTGCTGTTCTGCTGGACAGCGCTGGGCAGCAGAGCTCACTTCATTTTTGATCATGCCTTGTACGAACACGCAAGAAAGAGCCCTCCAGAACTGCTCCAGAGAGCTGCAAGAACCAGACACAAGTATGCTCGAGTGAGGGCGTCTCACAGTAAGGTGCCTGTGCTATAACACTTTTAAAATCTAAAGACAGTCACTGTATAATGCAGTCATAGAAAGAGCTGGACATGGATTTCAGAGCACTTGACTAGAATCTTGGTGCATACCGGTAAGGGTACAGGCTTCTGCCACCTCCACCTGTTCCCAGGTGACAGGTAAGCGGCCGCCAGGGAGGTTGGAAGGGCCTTCTGGCCCTGATGACCAGCCATTCACAGGAGGAAATACTCAGGATTTGCTTCATGTGTTAGCAGTGTGTCTCCATCTGACTGTAGAACGAAGTGGAAATTCATGTTTTGAACGGAACTAAGATTATCTCAAGTAATTACTAGTAAATCAGTTTTCAAAAGCAACCATTAAAACCAAGGTTATTACAAATCAACAATGTAAGGAACAAACCTGATAGTGTAACTTTAGTTTCTAGAGTTAATATTTATAACAGTATAGAAAATGTAAATTTCAGGACATGAACCCACTATCCCACCATCCTCATGCATTCACATGGAGATTTTCCATTTAGTACTAAAATTTTATTTCCTATCAGCACCCTTTCTGCGATGCTTTCTTACATCGTTGTAATTATCCTGGAACTGCATAGCCCATATTTCTTGGCCCGCTCTCCCTGGCTCCTTGCCCTGCAGGTGTCACACCCTAAGGTCTACCCAACACTCCAGCAAACGTCTGCACCATTCTTTACTACCCGTAGCCTCCCTTCTACGGACCTCTTCTGCAGTGCTCAGCTTTTTTCACTATGAATCTAGAGATAAAAGGTGCCTCAAGCCTCGAGCCCACACCCCCAGGATGGAACAGCCACACCTCATTCCCTCCCTCCAGACATGGCTTTTTCAGGGTTCAGAAAGCCAGGCCTTTCCCTCAGTGGCCCTGCCCTCCTATGCCAATGCACTCTTCTCATGTGAACGTCCTGCAACATTTTACAAAGTGACCACTTTCCTCAGAGCTGATGCCACTCCCCAGACACACAGCCAGTGATGCTGGTCAGTGATGGCCAGTCCTCCAGCAGCTGAGCACAGCAGGGCCACATCCACGGGGCGGAACATCCATGACTCCAAGTGGGCGCCTCAATCCTTGCGCAGCACCAATCCCTGGGTGGCTCCCAATATTTGCCTACTTATCATGACATTAATCAGGCACAGTAAGAGATTAACAGTGATAACAAATAGAATAAGCATAGCAATATTCCATAATCAAAGTGATGAAGTCACTTCCCTCCTCTGCCTTTCACCAAAAAGTGAGTGCTTTGACCCTTCCATGGCATTTTGGAGAGGCTGGCATCCCTGCTCTGCATCTTGGACCCGTTTCTTAAGCACAACGAGGCTACCTGAACTCAATTGTGAGATGATGTGGCAATCAGCCTGACAACAGAGATAAGGACCCAGATGATTTGTGGCGGCCGAGGACTCAGTGTGGCTCAGGTGCACAGTGGGACGAAACGTGTCCTGGGCAGGATGGAAGGGGCCGTCCAAAACTTGAGACCTATTTCTGGCTGCTGGTGACTGTCTGTGGCTACTATTTGTGCAGTAAGGGAAGCAGTGATAAAGGAGACTACAGCAGTGAGCTTTTGCAAACGTGAAGCCAATCCTCTAACTTTCCTACAGTAGGTTCTCACCACTTTTGTCAGAATTAATCAAATTCTTTAGCCTGCTCCAAGGCTCTGCACAAAAATATTTCTGTTAAGAGTAGTACAATAAAATTATCTCTTTTCCCTTTAAAATGTAGATGCCTGTTATTAACAACTTTTCAATAAAGAAACAAACTACTTAGAGAAGCACAACTATTTGAAAAGTCAAGGCTCGGTGATGTAGGCCCTGAGTGAGCAGCTCGGCGTCCGCCCAAGCGCTCCTTCCTACGGCTCTGCCTCAGGACCCTGGCGGGCAGATGCTCACTCCTTGGCCAACCGCGCAGCTCTGGTCCTCTCAGGAGCTTCCCTCCAGCTTGGGAGAGCAGGCAGTCTGTGCTGCAAAGCCGTGAGTCCACGCTCTTCACACGCTGCGTGCGGTTTCTCCAGAGCCAGCATCCCTGTACTCAGCGTGCAGCCTGCGATGGCAGCTCCAGCGCTAGGCACACTGCTTGACCTCCTAAACAGCCAAGAATGGGTCACGGGAAAAACAGCTAACACAAATCTATCTTGTCTTTCAAACCAGACCTGTGTGCTGCAGTGGAGCTAAAAATAAGCCTCTCTTACACACATGCACGACTCCCTGCAATAGCTATCACTATTATCTTTTCACAGGCCTATGAGGCCGGGGAAATGAATAGAAGGATCAGCTACCCAGGGGCCAGCCCAACCCAGAGCTCCTCAGGGCTGAGACCTCAGACCTGTGACAGGAGTCCCGAGGCTGTCCAGTGAGCCCCACACTGGGTATGACTGGGCCACTGGCAAGCATCTGGTTGGGGCTGTTTACTGCTCCCCTACCAGGCTCCACTGACTGCTCTGCCCTGCAAAAGCCTGAAGACAACACAGCCGAGATGAACACAGGAGGGGCTGAGCAGTAGGAAGCGTGGGATGGGGAGTGGTGCACAGACCCGACTTGGGTGGAGATGCACTGTCCTGCTCCTCATGCTCAAAGGGCACCAGAGTCCCAGCGGCCGGGCACAAGGCAAGGCACATTTGCCCTGCAGGAGGCCCTGGAGAGCTGCCTCCAAGTCCACGCAGAGTCCCAGTGACTTGGTGGCTGATACGTGGCGTGCTTTAGAATTTTTGTTCATCTCTCCGTGCCAGGGTTCTCTTCTCAGAACCCCCCACTTCCGTCCTGCCCTTGTGCTCCTGGTTCTGTGTCCCCTTCCTGCACATTTAGCCGCAGTCTGCACACAGCTCTCAATTCTTTGGCATACCAACGGAAAGTGGCATTTTTTCCAATTACTACTTCTAACTATGTAATGTCTAATCTACCTTTTCTTACCTCTTAAAAACATCTGGAGCTATTCCTATGAATGTTTCACCAGTTTAAATTATTAAAACTTGGAATAATGCAGCTGAAAACTTGAGCTCAGTTGTTTGAAGTACCAGATTGGGCAAACTCAGTAAGGCACAGGGGACTGCAATTTGATCCCAAATCCCCAGCTCCACATGCCACACCAGACCCGTCCTTAAGGCAGCCTGAGCCAGCCAGAAAGAAAGAAAGAAAGAAAGAAAGAAAAAAAAAAAAAAAAAAAAAAAAAAAAAAAAAAAAAAAAAAAAAAAAAAAAAAAAAAAAAAAAAAAAAAAAAAAAAAAAAAAAAAAAAAAAAAAAAAAAAGCCTTCTCAAGTTTAAAAACAAAACAAAACTTAAAACTTTAATACTCAGCACAAAGCTTTCCCTCTCCTTCAGTGAGGCTAAGGAAAGCAGGGCAAGGCAGGTGACAGCAGGAGCTGGGAGCCTCCGTCTCCTTGTCAACATCCTGTCCTCATCCTCTCTCCTATTATGGAGAAATCAGGCAGGCCAGAAGAGGAGCAGGAGGAGAGGAGGGGAGAGGCAGCAGAGGCCTGGGGTGGGGCGGGAGGGCTCAGCTCAGGCCCTGCCTGTGCGGCGGGGGGGCAAGGACAGGCCTCCAGCCTGGGGCCCATGCAGCAATAGCAGTGTCCTCTGGGGCTCCCATGGGGATGCCCAGTTTCCCGCTGGCCACACTTGTGACTGAAAGGCCCTCCAAGGAGGAATGCAGTGTCCTGGGACTGGAGGCACCTTGCCCTCGAGTCTCTCTCTGGAAACACCAACTCCCACGCTTGTCATGGCCCCTGTGTTTGCAGTAGGCAGCAGGCAGTAGGCAGCAGAGGAAGGCCACACATCGGGCCCCAGTGCGCCCCACTCAGGGCGGGCCAGGAAGGCTGCATTGCAGTACAGCTCTGGTGCTGGAGGCAGAGCAGTTTACTCCCCTGCAGCCAGCTGGGCCTGAGCATCACCTCCAGGCCACCCCTCCCTCATCACTGCCCTCCATACTTAGCAACTAGAAAGTGTAAGCCTGAAGGGTTTCTGAATGCAGACAATGAGAGCCAGGCCTATCACTGGGCCTCTGTCTTATCACCTGGCAGGTACAATGACCCTGAGATCTGAGCAAGAGGAGGGTTCAGAAGCAGGATGGCTCTGGAAGCAGGGAAAGGCTGGATTCAGCTCAGAAGCTCTGGTTATAAGGCAGCTGCAAGGTACTCGACAGAAAGGCTGACCAGCACAGACGAGGCTCTGCCCTGCTCTGCGCATCTTAACACCCGAGAGACTCTTGGTCCCTTTTATTCCTTCACCACCCAGTGACTGCAGGGTCTGAGAACTACCAGAGAGAGCAGCACAGGAAGAGAGAACAGGATCCAACAGTTTAAGCAGCTCAGGAGTTAGGAAGACCAGAAGAGAAGGTGACAAGAGAGTGCAAAGGAGACAGGTACTCCCAGCAAAGGCCAACTGCCACCAAGGTCCGATCTGAAGATCGAAGCGCAGGAGGGCTGACAAGGTTGCCCTGGTTGTAGCAGTGAGACGGTGCCTGTGGGCACTTGTGACTAAAGTGCTTTCAGGGCAGCGGAAGCAGCCGCAGCACACAGAGTAATGAATGCACAGTGGGAAGGGGCGTGGGTCAGGGTAGAAAACCTCGGCTGCACTTAGAAGCCTTAGCTCAAAGGCTGGGCCCTGGTCTGGTACTCGGGCTTCACGCGAGTCTCCTGGTCACTGTTCCCTTGGGAAAAGCCCAGGGTCCCTGCCCCTCAGCTGCTCTCCCTCCCACAGTTGTCAGCCTCTGCCACCATCACGTGTTGCTCCCTGCCCCCAACCAATCACAGGCTCTGAGTGCCCACACGAGAAGTGGAAGCTGATTACCTCAGGCGTTTTTCAGGGTACCTGGGAGCTGACAAAGTGACTACCCCGCCCCCTTATACCAAGGTCGCACTTTGGCAGGCTTCAAATTTGTTGTATAATGCAGGCGGCCTTGAACTGAGTAGTTCCTGGTTCAGAGTTCCAAGATCTGTGGGACTACAGGAATGTGCCACAGTGCACACAGATGAGAACCAACAGAGAAGATTAAGGTAAGGAGAAAAGGCCGTTCACTGGCGACAGACCCCTGGGCAGGTGGAAGGAGATAGGATAGGCTATGGGTCGGATCCACAGTGGCCCCAGGGTCAGGTGCTGTGTGCTGAGGTGGGCTTCAGGAGGTGTCTGAGCGTGGGGGTGCAAGCCTCGCCTGGAGCCTATAACCAGCTCACACCCCATGTGCTCCGAGGGGCTCCTGCAGGGCACCTGCCAAGGTGTAGCTGTCCTGATGCACCCTCCACTCCGCGCGCTCTACCTTCCTGGGGTGAGCAGCCTTTCTCTGCCAGGCCCCTGGGCTGCCACATTCCTGGTATGGAGCCGACTGGCAGGGCTGCAACCTCTGAACCATGGGTCAGAAGAAAGTCTTCCTCCTTTAGGCTGCAAGTGTCAGGTACTTTGTCTCAGCAGGTCAGACATGAGTGGTGGAAGACCTAAAAAGGGGAAAGCATGAGTCGACAGCTGAAGACACAGCCTAATCTATTCATGAATATGAGCAAGCTTTAGGAGAACACTAGCACATTCTGTGTGTGCATACATGCACACGCGAGTGTGTGTGTGTGTGTGTGTGTGTGTGTGTGTGTATGTGACACAGTAGAAATCATCACAGAGAACTAAGGAATAAGCAATGGTGACTGATGTTTGAGGGTTTGAAAGCTCAGCAGTGTCAGGAACTGAGACTACCAAGAGTGAAGAGGAGACATTTAGAGCTATAGGAGAGTTTTAGCCAGAGTTAAAGGCCCTGTTGAGCTTAGGGACCATGACAGTCTCTAATAACAGAAGCACATAATTTAGTAGTCAGGTACGTCAGAAATGAGAGGGTACAATATTCTAAGAGACAGCTTACCTCAGAAAGGATTTTTAAGATGATTTATCTGGTTTTTATATAAAATGACTTACTATCAAAGAAATCTGATTATGAATCTTAGCCCTTAATCTGTTTAGTGTTGGATGAGTTAGTTTCTTCCCAAACTTTAACTATAACTGGGCACAGAAGCACACACACATAATCCCAACACACTGGGACACTGAGGCAGGAGGAACCCACATTCAAGTGTAACCCAGTAGCAAAACACTGTCTTAAAAAGCATCCTTGCTGGGCATGGTGGCACGTGCCCATAATCCCAGCACTTGGGAGGCTGAGGCAGGAGGATTAGTGTGAGTTTGAGACCAGTCTGGGCTACAAAAGTGAGCTGAGGCCTGCCTGAACTGCATAGTGAGACCCTGTCTCAAAAAGACCAAAAATAAATAAATAAATAAATAAATACATACATACATACATACATAAATAAAAAAGCATCCTTAACTTTTTAAAAATTTAATGGGGGCCCAGCAGGATGGCTCAGTGGTCTAAAGCGCCTGCTTAGAAAAGCTTAGGCGGCTGCAGGGACTGCGGTTCGATCCCCAGCACCACATGCTGCGCCAGCCCTGCCCTCAGGGCAGGCTGAGCCGGCCATAAAAATAAATAAACAAAAGTTCTGAAACAAGAAAAAAAAAATTAAAAAAAAATTCAATGGTATCACCCATCAAATAGATACACTGTACTTGACGGCTGTAAAACTGACCGGTAAAACACATGCTATGGAAGACAATCAGAGCCCAGCAAGATAAAATGCAGACAACCGACAAGAAAATATTTTAATACCCAAGGAAAGAGTGTGGCACAGCTGGAAATGGTGACGAGTGCACAATGCACTCCAAGGATCCCGCGGTACCTGCCTCCTGTGCTCCAACCCTTCCTGAGGGTTGCAGGGCAGTGACTCACTGGCCCAGAAGGGGAAGCTGAAGAATACGAGCAGGGCCTGGAATCGCAGCCTTCAGGCAGCTGGGCAGGAGGGCTGCAGGCTGCAGGCCAGCCAGGAATATGCAGCAAAACCCTGGCTCTATCACAACAACCCAAACTGTGGGGAGCCTGGCCGGTCGGGCACCATGGCAACAGGCTTATGAAGGAGCTGGGTGCCGCCTGCACAGCCAACCCTAAAGGGGAAGAGGGCAACGTGAGCTCCCAGACCAAGTGAAAGCTATTCTGTGAGCACAGAGGATGATACACAGAACACTTGGGGCTGGGTGGTCCTTGGCACTGGTTGTCTGACCTATACAGGGTCCATCCATGGAGTCAGGGGCATCTGCAGTTGAATATAACTGCTGGGCTATTTATAGAACAAAAAAGGGGTAACTAATCCAAGGGATTACTAAGAATGTCACATAATTTGTATTTTAATCCCCGATAACTTCTATTAAGCATGATTCATGGTACCTGCATAAACAGTTATCTAAGTAATGAGTTTTTTGGATTTTTTGAAATGTATTTAGTCAAGGGTCTACACAGATCAGACTTACAGTGATCCTCCTGTTCTCAACCTCCTGCATGAAAAGCACTGGGATCACAGGTGTGTACCACCACACCCAGTCTCAATTGTTCTCTCAGGGTGTGTCGGGGGCAGGGCTGGCTTGGCACTCAGGGCCCCTGCATCTGCCTAAGCAGGTGCTTTAATCCGCTCAGCTATCTGGCCAGCCCTAGGGACAGGTATCTGATACTTGCTATCACTTCACTTCCTCTCTACAGACTTATCTGAGAGTGATTTTCAAAGCCAGGCAGGGGGCTGTACTCCTAGCACGTGAGGCTGAGGTAGAGGACCCCAAATTCCAGGGCAGCCTAGCCAAGCTGCACAATGCTGTCTCAGAATAAAAGGCGATGTACCTGCGAGTGAGGGCTCTGGGTTCACTCCCTAAAACCACCACAACCAAGAAAAGCAATTTCAACACGAAGCATTTCAAAGCCTACTACAGCACTCAAGAAGTAAATGTATTTCAATAAAAACCTGTTCTTTAGGGGCTTTCTCCTCCAAAAGTGGCCTTTCCTGTACCCACACTCTTGCCCTTTGCAACAGGCAGGTGGAGGCAATCCCCTGGTTTACAGAGTCCACCTTCACTGAAACTGTAAACACCACTTGGAAGGGCCACACTTTCCACACACACAGTTGCCTTGGTTTTTTTTTTTTTTTTGTGGGACCAGGGTTCAAACTCACGACCTTGCACTTGCCAGGCAGGCACTTGTGCCATGGAGCTATCTCCCCGGCCCACACACAGTTGCCTTGGAAGATGAATTATCTACTTCCCAAGGAAAGAGTTAAAATGCTGGTGATCCGCAGGGAGAATTATCAGTGGAAATCTTGGTCACACCTGAGTTTTCTCTTCTGGAATACAAAATCGCCTCTCAGGGCTGAACAACACAGCAACGCTGTAGGTGCCATACCACCAACCCCTCTCGTGCTTGTTCTTATCTTACTTAAGAATACTCTACTTCCTGCAGCAGTTTATTCTGTACAAGTCGCACTGGCCTCAGAGAAAAGTATATGACCTAGCAGATTAGACACCTAATCTGCTCAGCCAATCCCACCTAACCTATTTACATGATAAATAATACAGTCTGGTAATGTACAGAGTTTTCAACAGTGAGATGAGGTAGGAGCTGGCATTCCAGAACCGCATCGAAGTTAACGGTTGGGGTGAGAGAAAGCAGGACTAAAGCGCTTATGTGGCATGATGATAAAAACAAAGCATTACGTTTTGGTGGTAATACACTACAACTATAAGAAACAATCTTTACCAGATATCTGCTTGGAGATCTCCTAGCAGTCTCCATGCACTATTTCATTTGAAAGACAAAACTTAGCATTACAACAGAGATTCGGACATAGGAAACATGGATGTTTTCAGTGCTGCGACTTCAGTCCTTCGTATACATTGCTTAAATTACACCTTTTCATGTTTGCAAATTTTAAAATTGATGTAAACACAAATAGCCTGGCATAGAGCTGTGCACTTGCAGTTCTAGCTATTGGGGCAGCTCAGGCAGGAGAAGCACTATTTTGAGACCACCCAAGGCAATTTAGCAGGAACTTGCATGAAAAACAAAGTTTAAAAAAGGACCAAAGCTGTAGCTCAGTAGTATAGTGCCTGTCTAGCATGCACAAGGCCTAGGGATAAATCCTCAGTACTGCAACAAAATGAAACAAAACAAAAATCTCATATATATGGGCTTTATTTTACTACTTAAAGCTTTAACATTTTAAAAGGGCTACAATTCCTACTTGACTGCTATGGCTGGATTTGGAATCACACCACAATTTAAGTCCTGATTTTTCTTACCATGTGGTATTAGGCAAGTTATTTCACCCTCTTAGCTTCATTTCTTCATGAATGAAACAGAAATAGCAACAACTTTCCAGACTTGCAATATTTGAATATTATTCTAATAATCTATATTCTATGGCAGAATAGAAAAAGCTCATAAAATCATAATGTACAACAATAGAAAACTAACTAGAAAGAGCAAAGCATATATTTTGTACTAACCAATCAGAAGGACCGTTCCAACAGCTAAACCTCCACCTGAAAATAAAACCAGAAAAAAAATTAATCTACCTTTTACATCAAAGTTAGGCTTAATCAAGAACAAGTATTTCACGGGCGTGGTAGCTCACGCCTGTAATCCCAGCACTCGGGAGGCTGAGGCAGGAGGATTGGTGTGAGTTTGAGACCAGCCTGGGCTACAAAAGTGAGCTCAAGGCCAGCCTCAACTGCATAGTGAGACCCTGTCTCAAAAAGACAAAAAAAAAAAAGAACAAGTATTTCAACAACTTTAAAACTGCAGTTGCAAACAACATTTTAATTACCTTTTCTATGCTTTGCTCAAGGTGCTATTATGAAATAATTACATATTATATGTAATTACATACTACACGTTATCATTACTTTCATAATATACCGTACTATCCTTCTCCTGTGATAGAACCTCAAAGCATTTTAACTGGTTAAGCCATGCAAAGGTCATATGTAGCACTTCTTGGTAAATTAACTCAATAGCCAAGACCTACTTAAGCATAGTAACTTGACTTACTATACAAGCACAACATAGAAAATAAAGTCAATTACAACAGAAATTCTACTTTAATATTCAAACTTAAAGAATTGATAAATTTTTTCTTTAAAAATTGGGAATGATCCATCCAGCAGAAAAGTCTAACCATGAGGTATAAAAGTAAAGCCATATTAATATGCTGAGCTGTAAAAGGCTCAAGTCAACAGCTTCCGACATCAACAGTTGTGCTGATAGCCCACTACTATTATGGATCACTGGACTATACATATAGCTACTTTCTCTTAGTTCAGTGAGGTGAAAGATTTGTTCTAATGGTGTTTATATAATATATCGAGTGTGCATCTTATACTTTGAACAAATACCACAAAGACAATATGCAATGTATTAATTATTGTAACTGTCCTACTAACCTGTTCTGAAACTGTCTCACTGCTATTTTTTTCTCATTGAAATTAATAAAAAATACAAGAAAAAGAAAAAAATTGAGAATAATGTGCAGGTTGAACATACTGTAAATAGATTTAGAATTTAAAATTAATAGTTAATTTTAATAACAAATTTTAATAACAATACATTTTCTGTATTGCAGGAAAATGTCCTTTTACATATGTGAACTAAGGAAATATAATTATAGATGTATAATTAAAATCATCAATAATAAAAAAATCACTTAAGTAACTAGAGCTATAATAAAGATGATATAGGGGGCTGGGGAGATAGCTCTGTGGCACAAGTGCCTGCCTGGCAAGTGCAACGTTGTGAGTTTGAACCTTGGTCCCACAAAAAAAAAAAAAAAAAAAAGATGATATAGTACACTGATACTTTTTTTTTATCCCTTTGTACCAGCATTTCTGATCAATCTGAAAATCTTTAACAAACTCACTTTAAAAATGTAAAAAAGGCCGGGCGTGGTGGTGTACGCCTGTAATCCCAGAACTTGGGAGGCTGAGGCAGGAGAATCGGTGCGAGTTCGAGACCAGCCTGGGCTACAAAAGTGAGCTCAAGGCCAGCCTGAGCTGCATAGCGAGACCCTGTCTCAAAAAGACAGAAAAAAAAAAAAAGTAAAAAAGCAGGTCAACTAGTAACTAGAAATACATTTAAAATATAATTTAAAAAGCTACTGAAAATTCAGCAACAGCAATCTTACCAGTTGGTGTTTGCATGTGTGTGCACAAAACTATGTAACACTCAGACTAGAGGTTTCCCCATTTGTAGTGGCAAGTATCATGTAGAAAAGCATGTGAAAGGTTCATCTGAGTGCCTCTTAAACCTTGTAAACACACACAAATGTTATGCTTCCAATACCATGAAATCTAGTAATATACATGTATCTAGAATAAAATAAAATGTTTATCTTATCCTTGTTTATGGTGAGATTTAAAGTCAATTGTAAAACAATACATAGAACACTTCAAATCATTAGAGAAAGAAATGAAAACACAGACTTCTAAATCTTATGTTTACATGGATTTATCAGAATACTGTGTTTGCTAATTTCACATGTGGACAAATTCCTTCATTATATCATTTAAAGCACAGCAAGGTAAAGAGGATGTCATCTGGCACTGCTCAGACCAGAGAACTAGCATGAACCGGAACACATAGGATGACAGCAATCATAAAGGTTGCTTTTGGACCTGGTTAATGTTTAATTTCACAGCTGGTGGCACACATAGACTACCACTAACTCTTTTCATTGATTTTGAACATTTTACAATGCGCTTTACAATGACTCACTTCCCTACTTTCTGCTATTTGGAAAAGTAGATAGTTAACTCCCTAGTAGCCACCTTTGTGTGTTTAAGGACATGAGCTAAACCACAGAGCGTGGCATCTGGGCAGGTACTGTAAAAGCCAGCTACCTTTCCTAGCCTATTTCCTTAACTCATTACCTCTGTTATGGAAGAGCCACTGGAAAAGTTAAAAGGATTCTGTGACACTCACAGTGGGGTGATAAGACGCTTTCTAATTAAATGAAGTGATATGTTGGACAGCTGTCCACCTTAGTGTTTAGAAGAGCTCCGCTGGCCATGCTGGCCATGATCAAATCAGAAAAAAATCACTATAGATCATCGTTATTTGGTAAATGGTGATCACAGTAACAATGATAATTAGAAAGAATACTTTCATTAATGAATTGGCTCAGGGGTGGCATTTTAAAAACCTACTGCCCCAACTGCAACCCAAGACCCAATTTATCAAAAAGTGCCAACAGTTTTTTTTTTTCCAACTTCACTTTTGCCAATTTCATGTATTAAAGTGAAATACTGAGCATCTGCTTTAGACAAAACAACTCACACATTACTGCCTTTTTAAAAAACCCCACGATAGCACACTTGCCATAGGTCACCACCACTGAATTAGCTATAGCAAAGCAGTACACAAGTCTGAGTATGCTAGGAAGGCTATTTTCTGCAAGAATGATCCAAAGAATTATCTGATTCTGATAACTCAGGAAAATACTGCTCAAAAACTTCTTTCCAAATGAGCTTTATCATATACATTCATTTCATTTAAATGTAGATTAGTTCTAACCAGATTGGGTCATTTTGAAGTGTGGTCATGGGAAGGAAGTTGTAACTTAACTTACTGACTTAAAGCTTTACATATTTGTCTGTCTGTACATAACACACATAGCAGCAAATTCTGCTATTCCTAACTGGACAAACTCTCAAAATACTCTTTGATTTTGATATAGCTCATTTGATAGACCAAGGTTCTAGATGCATGGTATGTTTTTAAAAATGTTTTTATTTCATTTTTCTTAAACTTCATTTATTTATTTGTGTTATAGCCAGCTCAGTCTGCCCTGGGATGGGGTGGTGCAGCATGTGGTGCCAGGGATCAAGCAGTGGTCCCTGAGCTTGCCTAAACTTTCCTAGGCAGGCGCCTTAGACCACTGAGCTATCTTGCTGGCCCTAGATGTATGGTATTTTAAAGCTGAAATATTTCTGCATCCATCCTACCATAATAAATAAAAAACTAAAGTAACCAATCTCAGTAGTTGTGTTTTAACCACAGATATTTAACATGATGTAATCCTGCAAAGCTGGCTTTTATCCAACTGTAATATAGTATCCTGTTCATAATTAAACCCAACTTTAAAATCAAAGCACATTTCATACTAATGACTCCTATTTAAGATGGAAATATCTTTTCTCATTTAACTACAACATTTCTCAGATAAATAATGTGGGTCAGTAAACAATTTTAACCATTACGAAAAGAAGTGAAAAAGGTGTGAAATAGTCACAGAGAGTCACCACATACTTTTGAATAAGTCAATTAACAAATTCAAGACTTTTCTTCTTCTCATCTTAAGAGTATATTTAAGCTTATTTCTAATAATGGCTAGGCATTTCATTTACATGTAAGAATATGTGTTGGAAGGTTGAAGATGCTTTGAAAGTTTGATTATGTGAATACTTATTTCATTAAAACTTGGAAAATTCGATACTTCAGGCTGGAGGCATATCTCAGTATATGCTTGGTGCTCAGTTGAAGCCCCAGGGCCTCTAAATGGATGGATGGATGGATGGATGGATGGATCGATGGATGGATGGATGGATGGGTCGGTGGGTGGCTAGGTGGCTGGATGGGTAGGTGGGTGAATAGGTGAATGGGTGAATGGACGGATGGGTGGATGGGTAGATGGATGGGTGGGTAGATGAATGGGTGGATGGATAGGTGGGTGGGTGGGTGGATGGATGGGTGGGTGGATGAGTGGATGGATAGGTGGGTGGATGGATGGGTGGGTGGATGGGTGGGTAGATGGGTTGGTGGCTGGATGGGTGGGTGTGGGTGGGTGGATGGGTGGGTAGGTAGGTGGATGGATGGATAGATGGATGGGTGGGTGGATGGGCAAGCATTTTGCCTTAAAATCCAAAAAATTAGTAATTAAAAATGCATAAGGAAACTTAAGATCGTCTTGTGATTAACTACCAAGACTTTTGTATCCCGTGATTTTTAAAATACAATGAAAAAGGCTTCTGCCATGGTGTTTTAACTCATGTAACCTAATTAATTTATATCTTTTACTTAGTTCATAGTCATGTCCTTAACTTCTTCCTTTTGGTGGTGGTAATGGGGATCAAGACTATGTGTTTTTCTACTGAGCTACATTCCTTGTCCTTTTATTATTGTTGTTGCTGAGACAGGGTCTCCCTAAGTCACTGAACTGCCCAGATTGGGCCTGAACCTGTGATCCTCCTGCCTCTGTCCCTGGAGTCTGAGGACTACAGTGTCAAGCTCTGTAACTACATGAGGCCATGGCTCCAATGAAATTGTAACTATTTCATCTTCTAACAGGCTTACCTTTCTCTACAGGGAGAAACACCCTAATGAACAAAAACACAACAAGTACTGGCTGAGCAAACAGAAGCAAACTATAAAGCTTCTAACAGTGACAAAAGTGTTTCTCTACATTAAGCACAGGACAGTTTCACACAGTGATACAAAGGACCAAGCTACAGGTTTCTTAGATGCATAGCTCTCAGGATGTTAAATGTGTAGTCCAAATCCAATGCCTACTATCTCACACTGCAGAGTACAATACAGGAAGCAAGTCCACCATCATTACTGACTGAAATCCAAGTTGAAATGGCAGCTACTCAACCAAGTTTCTTCTAGAAACCTGTGGACTCCTATTACTCAAATTCCTGTCTGCCACTGAGCTGTGAAGGTTTGAATTCATAACAGAAATTAAGCCAACAAATCTATGAAGCCACTGTCTTTTGAGCACCTCCGAGGTTTGGCACAATGTATCTGTCAAAATCTTTATTTCTGTGGCTGGTGAGATAGCTCAGTAGAATAAGCACCTGCCTGGCAAACACAGGGTCCTCAGTTCAATCCCTGGTACCAGAAAAAAAGTTAAAATCTTTCTTCCGAAATTCCTGAAAGAAGCCAGGGAGTATCTTCCTAACCAAGGCCTTTCCTTTTCTGAAGTACCTTATTTACATATAGTGGTCTTGAACAATTGAAATGTCCTGAAGGGGCAAATCTGAGAACCTAGATTAAGCAGTCCAAGAATTTAAAATTTCTAAATGTAGTGAACTCAGGACGTGTATTAAAAACAATAAACAATAAAATCAATAATAGTGAAATCAAATTGTCAGAACAAAAACAATACTAGATGAAGCTTAAAAAGTGCAGACATTGGGAATCTTCAAATAATGAGCTTACACGATGTCTTTCAATACTGAGCATCAATGCTTCAAATTACAGTGATGTCATAGTGGCAGCAGTAAAATGCCACTATAACACACACTGGTTATAATACAATATTTGTTTCACAAAACCGTGTAATATACGTTGGTGACAATGACGTGACAATATAGTCCCATCATTCCAATATTCTCCTATTGTTACATTTTGTCACAACAGGGTCATATTCCCCTGAGCCTTATCACAATCTGGGTCAATTAACATTTTAGAGAAACAATGTAGTCTCCATTGCAAATACTTTTATAAATTATCAGTCAAATGTTTCATTTTCAAATATTATTTTAATACAAAACAATGTACAGTGCTTGTTCCATTGACAGAAAGTCAAAATACAAAATATTAAGAAGTTTACAACAACTGAAATAGTTTTGGACATATCTGCTATCCCAAATGTATTAACTACTATTACAAAAAAATCCTTCAAATGCTATGTACTTTGATAATTAGCTGCATATAAGCAAAATATATTTCTACATAGTAAACAATACTGCTTCATTTGTGTTGATGAACACTGGTTTTAGCATAAGCTTCTTACAAATACTGTGGTACCCCACTCCCCAAGCAAACTGAAGGGTTTAAAAATTAATTTTCAAGTTTACATCTCTAAAAATATACTTGGAAGATGTTTTGAGTTCTCTGTGTGAAAAAGACTACAATTAAGTCATAAATTTAAGTTTAATAAAAAGTCAAAATTCTCTGAAAATAGCTCTCAAGAATTTGACCAAGCTGTGATACAGTGCAGAAGGCAATAACTCTGAACTTTAAAAGAGCAGAATACATGGTTACAAGCTTGGTGACCCTACCTTAACACTCAATTTATGAATCTGTTTTTACAGCTCAAACATCTACCTCCATCCTACAAGCCTTACCATTTTTTCTACACAATACTTTTCTTTCAACAGGAACTTTTATTAAGAAGTTCCTAAATGTCGAGGACTGTACTGAGCACAGTTCGTTATTTTAATGATAAACTGAAGGCATAATGCCAAAAATATGGTCTTTTTGCTCGCAGAGTTTTAGTATCAAAGTGAATGAAGTTGTATATCCCCACTCAGTTACAAAATATAGACTGCCATGTTGGCAGCTCCTAAACTCGGAGGCTAAACTAGCAGGCAAAATGCTACTTTGAGGCTAGCCTGGGACAGAGATGCTGCCTCAAAATAAACTAATAAAATAGAACATACCAAGTGAAGCTCACAGGCTTAAGTACCAGGAGGACATCAGACTTAAAAAGCAGCATGTGAAAATATCTAAATTTATGTAGAATTAGGGCACAGCTAGGAGACACAATAGCGTAAATAACGAGACATACTCTTTCTGGAAGGCTGCTTGTCTTCCTACTCTCTTCTGTTTGTAGCCAATTAGAAAGAATGGGAAGAGGAGTGGATTATGGAGAGAAACGTCAAGCAAAAGAAGAGGCAATATCTTTGGTAATATATTATGACTGTGTATTGGCTTTAATAGAAGCATATGCCACGTTATGATGAAACGGAAACATACACCCCTCTTAATGCAGCAGAATTGAGATAAAAATTAATCTGCACAGGGCTGCTCCGTCCAACTAGTCTAATCTGATGCACCTTTCAATAAACAGTCAAGCAGCAGCAAGCGTATGTTATCAACGAGCATCTCGGAAAATTCCGGATATACATATGAAAGAAAGTCTAACAGTAGGGTTCCGTTTTCTCACTACAATACAAATTAAACTTTAATCTGTCATTTAGCGGTCAGCAGCAATCAAACCAGGATGCAAAATGTACCTGGGGGGGGGGCAACACACGCACAAGTGCACGCTTAACGGAGGCGGGGTCGGACTATCTAACCGCCCAGGACTGGCTTTAACTAGCGCTTTCCCTCCACACACCGAGACGCTGTCTTAGAACCAACATGCCTTGCTTTACAACTTCAGGAGCTAAACAGCAAGATGCTGAAAGAGGGCAAAAGGCCCTTTTCGGCCTTTTCCAACGATACCTTTTCGCCAACGCTAAAAACTTCTGCAGGGCGACCGAGCCGGGAGCTGCCTAGGCTGAGAGAAGCCTGGCCCTCTGCCTCACCAGCGGCTCCGTCCCACTAGGGCGAGCGTGAAGTGGAGGCACCAGGGGCCGGAGCCCGCTGTGCGCAGACAGACGCCGGGCTCGGCACCGAGGCAGCCCGCCACCCGCCACCCTCACTGCCCCCACTCACCTCCCCTAGGGCGGGACGGACCCCGACACGGACCCCGACAGCGGCCCACTGAAGTGCGCCGCCCAGGCTGCGTTCCCTCCCTCCGCAAACCCAGATCTCAGTCTGAACCGACCTAAGAGCTGGTCCAGGGCCGGGAGCCCGGTGGATACCAGCAGCTGTCCATTCCGCACCGACGGCCGGGTGCCTGCGATGGACACCAAGCGAGGGCCTCTGCCGTCCGAATCGCCGGCTCTGGGACCCTTCCTCTGGAAGCTGGTGGCGCTGCTCCTGTCGACCGCCGCCGCCTCAGAACGAAGACTCCTAGCATTCCCGCTGCAAGTTGGCGCTGCCGCCATCTTGGAGTGTCCCGTGAGAACCAATAGGAAGTTTGGGAATCGGAACAGACGGCCAGTCAGAGCCCGTGATAAAGTCCCGCCCCTTCTTTTTCATAACCAATAGAGCTGAGGCGTTCTACCCGAGTCAACCAATCGCAACGAGTATTATTGAAAAGTTCGCGCTACGTAAAGACGGAGGACTGCGGGGCGCAGGTGAGAGCCCCCTTGAGTCTTGGGTCGGGAGGGTCTTGGCTTAGAAGGATTTTCCCGGATCCTTGCGGGCCGGAGGTGGGTAAGCTCATGCAGCAATCTTGACTTCGCGAGCTTTCAGCTGCGGCGGGTTGTAGGAAGGTGGGCTGGGCGGAAAGCCCTCTGGGCTGTTCGGGGAGCCGCGGAACTTGCCTCCTCCCTGCCCCGGGAACGGCGAGGGACCCCCGCTTGCTCCTACTCGGCCTGGGAACTCCGTGCTTGTGGCTCTGCGTCTGCGAGCTTCACGAAGTGTTGCTCGGAGTTGTTGCGTACAGCGTGGCGGGCGCGGGCGGGAAGCTGAGACCCGAGGAAGACGACGCGGACCTCTGCGAAGCTGCGCGGATTTTAATTAGTACTTCGGGAAGGAAGCCTGGGAGCGCGTCTTTCCTTAAGCAGTGTGAATGACAAGTGTTAACACTGACAACCTTGTTCACACATTTAATTGTCGTTGGTTGTGAAGCCAGCTGCAAACAACAGAAAATGCCTTAACTCCCCTCCCCCAGAAAGCAGATCAACGGCATTAGATGTATGCGTACTTTTTCTTAGCTACTTGTGTACTGTAAGTCTAACTTTCTTACCACAGCGTGCATTTTATGTGTGGGGAAAACGTGTAATTTAGAGCTGTGGTTTTAGATTTCAATGTTTTTTCAAGCCAGAATTGGGATGGGGAGTATATTTAAAGGCGTTCGTGGTTCACAGATGTCTGAACTACGAAGGCCTCCCACATCTTGCTTGCGCAACTACTATGTTACTGTTGACTTTGACAGTTTATCAGTGATGCTTTGTGGTTGTTTAATAACAAGCTGTTAACTGTGCGGGCCGTCCTGGCCTCCAACTGTGGCTTAAGTGGTCGTCCTGCCTCAGCCTCTCCAGTATCTCTAACCACCGGCACATTCCGTGGTGCCCTGGTAATTATACCTTTTGAATACATCCCAACCTCATTGAAATTCTTGCATTGAATCCTCTCAAATGTCAGTGACCTTTTGAAACTTTTTGACTGATTATGTTTGATAAATTGAAATTATTGCTAAATAATGACTGGCGTTTTTTGCCTTTTTTTTCTTCTGATGAATTATATCAGACAAATAATGCATTCCTGTTTAGGAATCTATCAAGTAGAAAACTTTGATCCAAGTTAATTCCAATTCACAGATTTCATCGGTAAAAATCTTTACTCTAAATGACTCATAACTGTTGAGTGATTAACATGTCTGAGATCTATCTTGTCACTTTAGAAGCTTAGAAGCCATATGTGTAGCGCTGAAACAGAAAACATTAGTTGTACAAGTGCTGTAGTATAGTGGGTAAGCACTAGGCAGACCAAAAGAAAAGGGATAAAATTGTCCAGTATCAAATAGAAGCTTCTTGAGTATTTTTGCAGAGATAAACACTTTGAAATACTACAGATGATTAATGTACAAGTTAATATGCTGTAGATCTCTTAGTTCCTACTGTATGTTACCTTTTCATTTTCTCAAGGTAATGATAAGTGAAGATTCATTTACCTTGTTACTAGAAATATGCTTTTACAGCTTACTGTAATTCAGGAAGCATGACATACCCAGCAAGGCTTTAGGATATATGCCTGGTATAATCCTATTATGAAATATATTCATTCAGTCTGCTTATTTTTTAACAAAGACAAAACATACTCCCAGACCTATGTCAAATTACGTTAAAACTCAGTATGAAACATCACAATAAAGAACTCATAGAAATAAAAGTATGGGTTTATATTCACTTGTGCCAGAAAGTGTTTTGAGAACCCAGATTCCAGGAGAATATCTAGTCCATCCTACTTGATTTCACAGTTGGAAGTTAGATAGGTAAAGGGACTATGCAGGACAGGTGTGGCCACTGATTGAGGAGCTGACTGGGGCTGTAGGAGGGAGATGCTCCCTCGGAGCTCTGAAGGGCACACAGAAGCGCTGAGAAGCCTAAGAGCCGTTCCCGGGAATTCCTGACTGCAGCTCCGTAACTCAGTGTCTGTGTACATGTGGCTTCTGGGAGTTCTAACAGTTTCAAGCATGCGCAGGTACTTAGAGCTGAGTTCTGGTCCTTGTGCATGGTACACAAGCACCCTGCCATCATCTGCCTCCCCAGCTCTGTACAAGGAAGCTTAAGAGAAAACCACACTGCTAAAGTTAGGCAAAGGCTGCTGGAGCTTTTGTAAGGTTGATGAATTTTTTTTTCCCCTTTAATGATAGTGGAAAATGAGAGTAATGAAACATTGTGAGGGGGCCCGGCAGGATGGCTCAGTGGTCTAAAGCGCCTGCTTAGGAAAGCTTAGGTGGCTTCAGGGACCAAGGTTCAATCCCTGGCACCACATGCTACGCCAGCCCTGCTCTCAGGGCAGGCTGAGCCCGCCATAAAAACAAACAAAAGTTCTGAAACAAGAAAAAAATAATAAATAAAATTCTTTAAAAAAAAAAAAAAAGAAAGAAACATTGTAAGATAGCATGTTCTTTTTATTATTATTTTGATGCTTAAGTGCTTTTAGCACTAAACATGATGAAAGGAATGGCTGCACATGGCCCTGGCACGAAGAGAACAGGGTGAAGTAAAAGATCGTCAGAGACAGGCCTGGTAGTGCTGGTGTAAACCCAGCCCACAGGAGCCCAAGGCAGGAGGAAGGCTGTGAGTTCCAGGCTAGCCTGGCTACAAAGTGAGTTCAGCACCAGCCTGACCCACATACTGAAACCTTGTCTGAAAAGATCATCAAAAGGGGTGGAATGGACATAGCCAAAGGAAGCAGAGGAAAACCAAGGGCAGTGCAGAAATGTCTGCCCAGCAGCTGTGTGGATGCAGGCAGGTAGAGCAGAAAGGGGCTAGCAGAACTGAGTCGTGATGGTGGCCGTTTGGGGGAAAAGGACCATAAATTGAGGCTCTTTTAATCTTTTAAACATGCTTAATTTGAGGTGCAGTATTCATGGAGTGCTCAAGATAAATGGTTCACATCTGAAATTATTAAACACACTGCCAGTTGATGGCCAAGACAATCCATATCTGAGAAGAAAAAGAAGCACAAATAGGCTGGGGAGATAGCTCTGTGGCACAAGCCCCTGCCTGGCAAGTACAAGGTCGTGAGTTTGAACCCCAGTCCCGCCAAAAAAACAAAATACAAATAAACTTTAGGAAATGATAACATTTAATAGTTGGGCAGAGAATAAGAAAGTAAGGACTGGAAAGTGCTCATTTAATAATGAAAGTGTATGGTACAGCTGCCATTATATGGTATCATAGGGCAGATATTTCTGGCGTAACCAACTTAATAGTGAAATGCTGCAATTGTGTTTTGAAGTAAACGGTTAATAAAGTAATATCCTATGAAAGCAGATTATTGTGCATTTTAGATTTGCTACGAAGCAAAGCAGAGGCAGATGAGAAAGGCTACCAGAGGATCTTATGGTCTTGATTTTGTTGGAAAGAGAGACACACAGACAAAGAGAGAAAATATGAATGAATGAAAGATACTGCAGAGAGATTGAAAGTGACCTGAATGAGGACAGTGTTGCCTGCTGGCTTCTGCTTTGTAATTGCTTACTGGAGGCATAGCGAATACCCTGCCCCCACCCCTCACTATTGAACTCAGGATCTCACGCTTACGAGGCAGGTGTTGCACAACTGACCGAACCCTCCCTCACCCCCTCATTTTCATTTTTAGTCACATCCCAGGTCACATCTCTGACCTCTAGAATTCTAATCAAGTATTTTAATTTTTGTTGTTGGCTGCACTGGGCATTGAATCCAGGGCCTTTACAGTGAACTGCATTCCAGCCCTTTTTATTTTTATTTTTGAGCCAGGGTCTCACTAAACACCTGTTGCCCATGCTGGGCTGTAGCTTGCATTTCTGTGTCAGCTTTCCACAATGCTGAAGTTACAAGTGAGCAAGGCCACACCATCTTGTCCTTTGAGTGGCCCGGTGGGCCTTCCAGCTCTTTGTGCTCTCAACTGAATACCAGGCCACCTGCCACTACAAGCAGCCAGCTTAAGGTGTCCAGAGAACATGGAATGGCTGTACCAAACCCATGCCACTCTGTGACGGGGCTGCGGTTCCCTTCCTTGGGGTTGCAGTGGCTCTCTGTAGCCCTGCAGCTCTCCCCATCTCACACTTGAGTCAGGACCCCTAACTTACGGGCAAGACTGGAGGTCGCTCCCGACCCTGCGGTGCTCTGGCTGCATCTTTGCAGGAGTGAAGGCCAAGGTCCAGCCTGCAGTTCAGAGGGTCTTGCTGGACCACAGGTTATCTTGGTCTCTACCTGCCACTGTATTCACCAAAGGAATCCACAGCCTGAGTTCTAGCTTCACAGCTGTTGTTCTACTTTATGTATGTGAGGCTATACGGTATGTATTCTTGGCTTCAGTTTCTTTTGATGGATCCTGTGTTTAAAGTATATAGTTAAGGATGGTTTATTGCTGCATAGTATTGTATAAATGTATTGCCCTTCATGATACATTCTCTTCTTGAAAGAGCTTTGGATAATTTAGCGTTTGTGACTCAGTATCTTTTCCGGCATGATTTTACCAACTTAAGCTCTTTAGTAGGATTTCTTCTTCGTAATCACCAGCCTGGGAGAATGCTGTGCAGACTGCAGCTTGTCTTTAGGGGTGTGTGTGTGTGTGTGTGTGTGTGTGTGTGTGTGTGTGAGAGAGAGAGAGAGAGAGAGAGAGAGAGAGAGAGGCTGGCTGGCTGGCTGAGCCCACCCTGGGAGCAGGGCTGGCAGGGCCTGTGGTGCTGGGGATCAGCAGTCCTTGTGTTGCCTAAGCTTGCCTCAGCAGGCTCTTTAGAGCACTGACCTATCTCTCAGGCCTTTCTTTTTAGAATTTGGCTGATGAGTTGGAGCCCCTGCTCAGGTGTTCATTGGCCATTTGGGTGTCCTCTTTGATGAAAGATCTGTCCACGACTTTGCTAATTTTTAAAAATTAGATTTGCCTTGTGTCCTCCATGTATCTGTGGGAGTTCTTTTTATATTCTCAAAGTCCTGTTTTGAAATACATCCACTGAAATGTCTTCTGCCAGTCTGTGGCTTCCCTTTCACTTCCTGTCTTTAGGCTTCGTGCACTCTGACACCCTCTCTCTCCAGGGGCAGCACTTAGGGCTGGCAGTGGGCACTCTGGGCTTCTGCAAGGGCCGTGTCTCTGTGAGGTGCAAAGCTCACCTAGACACTGCATTTGCTTTCTGTTGCGAGGCATGTGAAGCTCTGTCGGGACCCTGTTCGCCTACCTGTTAACTGTCTTCCTTACAAGAAAGACAGTTCCGTCCTTGATGTTCCAGGCAGTCCCTTTGACAGTAAAGCCTTGTCTGCATAAGCAGGTTGCTTCTTTCTGGATTCCAATTGCACAGATTTGTCAGTAGCCATTTAGGTTTGTTAGAAGGATGGCTTCTTTTTTTCCCCAAAATCTTAGCTATGCTGAACAGTGTAGCTTCAGGCTGAATCGGGGAATACTAAGAACTCACCCTGTGGCCATCCTTTTTTCTTATAACTGATCCCCAATAAAATCTTTATGCTTGTGTTAAATTTCTAGGATTGTCGCATACTTGTTACGTGTACTTTGTCCAGATTTTTTACCTGGTGAGTTTGTTTTGACCTTACTTTTTTAGTATTTTTGCTTCTGCTGTACTAGAAGCAATTCTTACTGTCTTTTTTAGTGGCTTTAGCAGTTTCTCATCTTACAAAAATTATTTTTTAGTTGCTGATATTAGTAGTTTGTGTTTATTTTTCTTTTTCATTGTTTCATATTTTTAAAAATTAACTTGGCAATTTTTCCCCTCAGTTTTATGTTTATCTTCTATTTCATTAATGGCTGCTGCTATCTTTATTATTTTTTTCCTTCCACATTCCTTGCTTTTTGTTTACGAAGGTCTTGGCTGTTCCTTCTTTTTAATAAAAGCTTAATTCATTGATTTCCCACCTTTATTTTCTAATAGACTATATAATTAAAATGTGATTTTTCTCTAAACACTTTTAACATTCTATTTTTGTCATCATAATTTTTTTTCTAATTTTCATTATGATTTCCTATCATAATAGATTATTCAGAATACTTCCGAGAATACTAAAATACTAACTTACATTTGAGGTTAAGCTAGAACTGCAGAGGGCAAATGAGCACTTGCATGCATTCTAATTCCTTATTTTATTTTAATTTTTAAAATGTATTTAGTACAGGCTCTACAGGGTCTCACTACATAGATCAGACTTGCAGTGATCCTCCTGTTTTCAGCTACCTAAGCACTGGGATTACAGGCTATATTCTAATTCTAATGGATTTTAAACTTAAAGAAAAAATTGTTGGCTTTATATTGAAATCTTAAACTATTGTGTACTTATACCATGGAGTGATCAGTGTAATAAGGTAAGTGTGTCAAACGTTAGACAGATTTTGGTTCAAAATTTGTCAAGTAAATGTGTTTATAAGAAATAACCCAGAGTCAAATTGGAGTCATCTGTGACATTTAAAAAGAAAATATTCATGATTCTTCTATATAATTATTCTCTCTCTGATTAGTGTTTTTTTTTTATAAGTGATAACTTTTAAATTAGCATTTCCAGATTTGATAGCATTAATTGCATTCTTGACATTGGATTCTTTCATAATCTCTTCCCTATTTGCAAGTCAAAGTCTATGTTTTTGACTTTTTGAATTCATGTCTTTTCAGTCTGATTAGTTTTGAAGGATTTTTCCTTAAAGTTCTATTTTAGTTGAGCAGGGTGGCACATGCCTTTAATCCCAGCCCTCTGGGAGGCTGAGATAGGAGAATCAGAAGTTCTAGCTCAGCCTGGGCAATTTAAAGCCTTCGTGAGACTCTGTCTCAGAGTAATAAGGAAGGCTGTGTGTAGAGCTGAGTGCAGAGTCTCTCGGCTCAACCTCTAGTACCATAGTTCAAAAGATTTTGGCAAATGATTTTCTATAAAGATTAAATAGTAAATGTTTTACACTATGTCTCCCAACTTCTGCTTTTGAGCACAAAACAACCAGAGAAAATGTACATAAACAAGCACAACTGTGTCCAGTAACAGCATGTTTACTAAAGCAGAGTTAGCTGGATTCCAGCCAGGACCAGAGGCCTCCTGCTGCTCTGGGGCAAGGTTTCCTCCCTGTGTGTGGGTTTGGGGTGGATAGGGGATGAAATTGGGAGAGAAGAGACTCTTCTCTTTTCCAATTACCTCTGCAGAGATTATTACCCAATGGGTTGTTCCTGTTTTTTCAATTCTTCCCACTTTGTGACTTCTCTGGGGTGGGAAAAGGGTTGCAGATAAGCATTTATATTACATTTCTTTGAATTCTGTTTTTTTTTTTTTTTAAATTGTCTTCTTCCACATGAGTTTTTAAATGTGTGTCCCAAGTCTTGGAGGTAGTTGATACAATGTCTTTCTGTATCCCTCCTTTCCTAGAATGACCTGGGATTTCTTCAGGGTTGCTTTTTTGTGGTTGATTGTTTTCTACTCCGTTCTTTTTCATGCATCTGTCTTCCTTCAGTGTCAGGGATCGCTGGTTGTCCATCCATGGTGCTAACTGAGTGACTTGTTGAGTAGTTATAGGCAAACTGGAAAAGGCTTCATTCCATTGTTTTCCCAGCAAATGTATACCCTAAATGAAAAGGAGACCGCTAGGGACCTTTCAGTAGTACAAGTCCACAGAACTCACTCACTGGTGTGCTTTGCTTCAAAGCAGAGATGCAGGGGAGCAAGGAATCCTTCTCTAATAGCCCAAAACCGAGAGCCCCATCCTAGCTTTCCAGCCTCTGAATTGGAGGGCAGCTTAGGAACATCTCTTAGAAGACTGCCCTTCTTAACTCCTCATTCAGCTGGGACCTCTTGGAGCCACAGGAAGAGAAGTCCACCTTACCAGTGGCATTGCTGTGGCCTTTTTCTGGGGCCAGGTCCTATAGGTCTGAGGCTTGGTGAGTAGCAAGGCCTGTTTTAGAACTGCTTTGCTCTGCCGTGAGAAGCAGCCCTCCTCAGCACTACCAGCGAACCCCACTGTTCTGGGCGACTTCATTTGAGAGTGCTCGCATTGGATTGGTCATAGTTTTCACATCGGAGCTGCTTTCCTTTCAGCCCTTCAAGAGCATAAAAGTAAGATGCTCGCCCTGAAGAAGTAAGTGGTGGGCCAGGACACTTGTCACTGCCACATCCTCCGATTGCAGGTGCTGCAGCTCCCAGCAGCCTCTGGTGTGTGCATGTTTGTCACACCAGTCCTTGCTGTTAGTTTTGAATATACTATCATTTCAGTGTCCTTTGTGAAGGGATAGTGACAGGAAGATGTGTCACTTCCAACCCTTTAGGTTGGAATTGGAGGAGCGAAGGGCCCAGGAGGGGGTGGGCAGAGAAGGAGCAGGAGGTGTCCAGTCTGGATGCAGAGCGCGGCTTCCCATCGTTCCCGTCCTCCTCCTCTTGACGACGAGTCAGGATGCTTCTGCTGCACGCGGATTGGCGCAGGTAGTGTTTCGGTGCTGTGCTTCATGCGTGGTTCTCACCCATTGTGCAGATGAATGAATCTTAAGGATTAATAGATGGAGCAAGGGTGAGTCGCTGTGGTTTGTAAGGGGTAGAGCTGGGATTCCCAGTACAGCTAGGCTGAGATGGAGGTCCCTGTTATTCTCAACTGTTTCCCCCCAGTGCTCTCCTTCAGGAAAGTCTTTCCTTACTGATCGTGCATATCAGTGTACAAACCCGATAGCTTTGTCTTTTTGCAATCAGCATGTACTCAGTGATTACCACGCTGAGGAAATGGGAGCTGAAAGCAACTGAATGGAGAGAATTAGCCCAGTGGTGAGCAACCCTGAAGGCCTTGCGAGACCCATCTTCATCTTAGGAAATAGAAGCTAGACCTGCATTTCTCCAGAGAACAGAACTTCCAAGTTCAGCTCAGATGAACAGACATTCTATTAGGGTTGCCCAGCACTAAAGCAAAATGTGGCATAATTTTAAAGTAACATGTTCAAATAATCTTCAGAATTTTAATATTATACTGTTTACTTTTATATTTTATTCCTAACATGGAAATGAAAGACTTAAAGATAAATTTTATTTTACTTTCTTTTTTGCAGTGTTAGAATTGAGCTTAGGTCCTCGTACATTTTAGGCAAGTACTCTGACACCCCCAACCCTTGAAAAGAGTTTTGTAGCACATTTTATTTTATTTTTTTTAAATTTTTTTATTTTTTATTTATTATTTTTATTCTTGTTTCAGAACCTTTGTTTGTTTGTTTATTCACTCATTTTTATGGCCGGCTCAGCCCGCCCCAAGGGCAGGGCTGGCGCAGCATGTGGTGCCCGGGATCGAACCGCGTTCCCTGAAGCTGCCCAAGCTTCCCCAAGCAGGCGCTTTAGACCACTGAGCCATCCCGCCGGGCCCTGTAGCACATTTTATATTTTAAGATTAAACTGAAAAAACAAATGAAACCGTGTTTCCATTCCTATTAGCGTCTTCTGGGCTGGCTAACTCGGGGAAGCTATGAAGCAGCCTCCTGGGAGAGCGCCCTCCACCTGGGAGACAGGCTGTGTTCACACTGCCCTGGGCAGCCTGCTTTGGACGTCTTCGTGGACATTTTTATGTCTGAGCTGGTTTGTGATTTTGAGCCCTAAAAACTTTTTTTGTGTGTGACAAAATACACACCATATTCACCATTTTAATATTTACTAAGGATACAGTTAGTGGCGTTAGGTACATCTGCCTTGTCTAACTACCACCATTTGTAGAGATCTGCGCCATTCCACAGAAACCGTGCTGGCAGCAAGCAGCCGGGCCTTGCCCAGGGCACCTTGGTTCCATTGTCATTCACAGTCTTGGTGACTTGGTTCTTTGTAGATACCTCATGTAACATTTGTTCCTTCGTTTCAGTGTACTGCTTGTCACTTAGGGTAATTTTCCCCAAGTTCATCAGTCTGGTATTCATCAAAATTCCCCTGCTTTTTATGGGTGACTAGTATTCTTTTGCATAGATCTACCATATTTTGTTTACATATTTATTAATAGGCATGTAGACTGTTTCTGTCTTTGGTGGTTGTGAATATTGTTGCATTGAACATTGGTATGAAATTAACTGCTTGTTGCTGCTTTTATAAGATTTTAATCTTGATTGCATCTGTGCTGTTCTTCTGTTGTGTCAGATCTGAGAAATCATTGCCAAGTGTAGGTGTCATGGAGCCTTTTCTCATTTTCTCCTCAGAATCTTGGGAGTTTCAGCTTTTACTTTTAGGTTTCTGAACCACTTTGAGTTGACCTTTGTATACTGTGAAAGATAAGGGTACAGCTCCATTATTTGGCATGCTGATAGCTAGTTTTCTCAGCGGCACGTGGAAAGACTGTCTTTGCCCCAGTAAGTGGTCTTGGCACCCTTGGTTAAAAGAAAACAAAAATACCGACCGTTCCATGGCGGTTTGTGTCTAGGGTGTTTGCTCTGCTTCCCCATCTGTGATTGCGACAGTATCTCGCTGTCTTGGTTACTCTACATTTGTACTGAATTTTAAAGTCAAGAAGTTTTACATCCTTCAGCTTCTTAAATATTATTTTGATTATTCAGGGTTCCTTGATAATTCTCTTGAATTTTATAGTTAGTTTTTCTGGTTTTGCAAAAGTGTATGTTTGGGACTTGGTAGGTGTTACAGTGACCTTCTCTATCACTTTGAGTAGTATTAGCACCCTAAGAATATTAAGTCTTCCACGTTTTGAGAAAAGTCCCATTGCATTTATTTATGTCTTTTAAATTTTTTGTGCAGTATTTTGTAATGCTCGGTGTACTAGTTTTTCAACTTCCTTGCTTTTCCCCTTACTACTGTATTTAATTTTTTAATGCTATTATAAAAGTATGGGTTTGTTGATATTTAGAAGCATAACTGACTTGGGTGTTAAGCTTATGTCTTGCTGATTGGTTGTATTAATTATTGTAAGTTTTGTGGCTCTTTCTGCTTTTCTATATATAAGATCTATAACCAGAGACAATTTTACATATTTCTTTCCAAGTTGGATGACTTCTATGTCCTTTGGTGACCTGATTCATGTGGCTAGAATATTCTACTGTCATGTTGGGTAGGACAAACAAAAGTGAGCATCTTTCTCTTGTTCCTCATCTTGAAGATGTTTTCAGGTTTTTTAAGTACCTTTTTTTTTTTTTTTTTTCGGTGGGACCAGGGATTGAACTCAGGACCTTGCACTTGCCAGTCTAGTGCTTATTCTACTGAGCTATCTCCCACACAAGTTTTGTTTTTTTTTTTTTAACTTTATTTATATTATGGCTGGCTCAGCCTGCCTGGGGGGTGGAGCTGGCACAGCCTGTGCTGCCAGGAATTGAACCATGTTCCCTGTGGTTGCCAAAGCTTGCCTAAGCAGGCGCTTTAGGCCACTGAGCTATCTTGCCGGCCTTGTTTTCAGGTTTTTGCCATGGAGTATGTATTATCTGTGGAGTTTTCACATATTGCTTATTGTACTTGAGCAAGTTTCACTTTGTTTCTATATATTTCTTAAAATTTTAAAGAGAATGAACACATTAATATTCATATATATATATATATATATATATATTTTATTTATTTATTTATTTATTTATTTATTTTTTGTGGGACCGGAGTTCAAACTCACGACCTTGCACTTGCCAAGCAGGCGCTTATGCCATGGAGCTATCTCCCCAGCCCCTATATTCCTATATTTTTAAGTGATTTCTTTCACAAAAGAGTACTGAATGTTGTCAAATGTCTTTTCTGCATCTATTGAGATGATTATGGATGTTTGCTTTCCTGTGGTATCGATGACTTTTGAATGTTGAATAAATTCTGCTTGGTTGTGTTGTTTAACCCTTTTATTATCTCTCCATTCTCTTCCTCCTCTTCTTTTTGTTTGTTTGAGGAAGAGTCTTTTTATGTATTTCAGGGTAGCCTTGAGCTTCCTATATAGAGGGGACTTGTGTTGATGAATCCCCCACTTTATCCTCCCTATGCTGATGTTATAGGCATGCATTACCATGCCAGGCAAATCTTTTAGGACTAGACTACCCACACCAGCATCCATTTCTTTTTTTTTTTTTTTTTTTTTTTTTTTTTTTTGTCTTTTTGAGACAGGGTCTCACTATGCAGTTCAGGCCAGCCTTGAGCTCACTTTTGTAGCCCAGGCTGGTCTCGAACTCGCACCGATCCTCCTGCCTCAGCCTCCCGAGTGCTGGGATTACAGGCATGAGCCACCACGCCCGGCCCCAGCATCCATTTCTGCAGGGTGTGCTTTAGTGTGTGTTTAGCATCTGTTATGATCTACATAGTCCAAAAATTTTCAAATTTACAAGATGCTGGGTCAGGGATACAGCTCAGCAGCACAGAGCGTGCCTCATGAGTGCAAGGTTATGAGTTCAATTCCTGGTAACAAAATCATAAGATACTAATTACGTTTTATTACCTCATTTTGTTTCTTTTGTCTCACATTTTACTCTAAGCAGTAAGGAGAACCAGGCTATGCCTGTAACACTTTGCTTGGAAACCTCTTCAGCTACATATCCAAGTTCTTTGTTTACCAGTTGTCCGTTCTTGCCCACAGGAGAGAGCACACTCCAGCCAGGTTTTCTGTCACCCTATAATCAGGATCATTTCTCCTCTTATAGTTAATGACCTTACCGTCCACCCTTGAGTGCTTGTATTTCTTCCAGCAGTCTGTTCATGACAGTGTGTTCTCTAAGGCGATAGGACTTTTTTTCTGTGTCATTCTTTACTTATTTCCAACTCTCAGAATTGTCTAGACATTTCTGTCAACAGACTTGTTAGGAACATGGGCATGGTGGCGCATGCCTGTAATCCTAGCCCTCTGGAGGCTGAAGCAGGAGGATCATTGCAAGTTCCACAGACCCTTTCTCAAAAGACAAAACAAACAAACAAACAGTACAGAAACACACACACACGCGCGCGCGCTTTTGAGGATGTTGCAGGGCTTTTCTGATACAGGGAACAGAGCAACAACTACTTCCTTTTAGTGAAGTTGGTATTCTGCCATGTAGAGTACTAGAAGTTTCCTCACTTGAGAGAAGAGAAGTTGATTCCCATGGTTTTACGATTAGCAATCTGAAATCATGCTGTTAGCAGGGCCGTGTCCCTCCTGAAGACTCTAGGCGAGAGCCCTTCCTTGCCTCTTCCAGTTCCTGATTGCCCCGCTCCTCATGGCTGTGGCAGGGGGCTTCCCACTCTGCCTCTGCTTTTGTATTTGTCTCTTTGCTGTCCTTCTGTGTCCTTTCTGTCTCAGTGGGAGCGTTCTCATCCATCAGATGTAGGTCACTCTGATCCAGGATGAGCTCATGCCGGTCCCTCACGTTCCTACCAACGTGAGCCACCGCTGGGACACTCGCGACTGTGCCTCCAGGCGGCCTGCATCACAGTGGTACAGTCAGAGCTAGAATAAAATTTTACAAATACAATAAAAAGCCACCTGGTGGAACAGCCATGCATGTGCTACTGGTAGTTCAAACCTCCCAGTAGCAGGACCATGAAATATGGCCCATTGTGACTATGTTAAATATATCCTCAAAGGCCATGTCAGTCTTGCCACCTTGTAAGGTTCTGGGTGGGTATGGATTGGTGTGGCAGAGGGTAGGATGCAACCCCTTGTGGTTCAGTTTTGATTTTTAGGTAATTATATAAATACATTGTATGATCTATAAATATGAAGTATTTCAAAGCTACAATTATTTTTGAGATTAATTTACAAGGTAGTAGTACACTTAGCATTAATATTTATATTAGAGCATGCTAAAATGTTTCATTAAATTTTCAAATATTTAAGCAACTCAGAAAATACTTCAATGCATAGGAACAGTATGGAATGTATTTAGTTTAGACTTCCAGCCAGGCAAACAGATGAGAGAATATATTTAAGTGGGTTGTTACAGAGAAGAAACTCATTTTAAAATAAAAGTCCTAACATAAAAGGGGAAAAGTTATTAAGACTAAAACCAAAGAATATGAATAAAACAAATTCTGGAGTGGATGCCAGAGTGCATTTCCAGTGACACAAAGCAAGCTCACAGGAAGAAGGAAGTCCAGAAGAGTGGCATGTGCAGAGCTGGGAGTGGAGCTCAGCCGGGAGGAAGAGCCGGAGGAGAGAGACCCCAGGAGAGCGCTGCGTGCTCCTGGGGATGCCCTGGAGGTGGAGGTGAAAGCTCTGCACTGTGCTTCCCCTCAACAAGACCGGTGGCCCTCATGGAGTCACGGCAGCCTTGAGTGCTCAGGCAGGTGGGGATGCTTGTGTCGCTGAGCTAGAGAACATGGGAGTAGGAATCCTACATGTGTTACAATAAATACCTGTGTGGTATATGGCCACATAGGAATGTGTTGTTTAAGATCTGTCCAATCAGGAACTGTGCAGAGCTGAATATTCATGTTACTTGTCAAAAGAAATTTGGTCTTTGATGTAGACCCTGAAATGTCATGTAAACACACAAAGCAAACTGCTTAACATTTTAAATAGAGATGGAGATGAAACATTTTTTAGTAGTCAGAAGAAGTGATGTAGAATTATAGTTGAATATGAGGCAGGTTTTGACATTCCAGTCAGTTTTAAAATAGTGTTTTGCTTTTGGTTGAATTTTTTTTTTAGGGGAGGATTGATTGATTTTTTTTTTTAATTGGGGGGGGGGTGCCAAGGACTGAACCTAGGGCTTCCAGCTCGCTAGGCAAGTGTTCTGCCACTGAGCCAAATCTCTAGCCCCAGTGGATGAGATTTTTCTATAGTATCATCTGCAGTCTTCGAATCTAGTAAATAATCATTCTTGGACACCAGCACCGTAAAATACTTCTTTGCTACCTTTTCATTCTTGAAAGCAACCTGATATTCATGCTGACCTATGGAAGGGAAGTTTTATACCCTTTTTATTTGCTTGAAAACTTGTCAAGTCCACAGGGACTGATACATTTCAGAAGTGCACATGCTTGCTTTACCAGCTTCTTTAGTTCTTTGACCACGGTTCTCTGTAGGAAGATCAAGATTTTATCTGTAATGCCATCCATTTCTTTCTTCTACATAAATTCTGTAGTGGGAAAAAGACTTTAAAATTCATAGTTTTTTTTTCTTTTTCGTTTGGAACAAGTATTACTGAAATTCAAGTTTAGAATCCCGTTGACCCAATAGGAAGAATTAACTGCTTAGCAGTTAATGGAGAAACATTTACTCACAATGTTTATTAATCCAGCTCAACTTGGGCCAGAGATGTGTTTACCTGGTACAACTTTGATTTCCTGCTTTAGGATCCTGAAGCCATGGATTACCCACATGTGCTGTGAGAAACACCTTAGATTTTTTCCTGGAAGTCCTGCAACTGTCCTAAACCTTGACCGTGTTGTGGAACAGACAGACCGAGGGTGAGTGGACTTTTTTGTCTTTTTCTTCTGTCAGCTTCATGTTCAAGTTAGGTCTCTTGGCTGTTGTAATGCTGCTCCCTGCTGGACACAATGTAATTTCTAAGACTGGCACTTCGTAGATGAGCAAAGAACTGGCTGGACCCACTAAGGAGAGGGGTCCTGGGCTGCGTTCACAGAAAAGCAGTAGCAAGCAGAACCTCCCCTAGTATGGTGATGGTCTGCACCAGCACTGTCGTGTTGCCAGTAGAGCTCGCTGAGGGTGCTGCTGCTCTTGTTCCGGATCTCATCATCTCTTCCTACTTGGCAGCATGCAAAGAAGTCTGGGGCTGGAATGTAACTTAGTGGTAGAGCACGTGCCTAGAGCATGCGCCAGGTCCCAAGACTTCTGGCAACACCGCCCACAAGAAAAGGTACAGCACACATACATTGAAGTAACTTAGAGGTGGTGAGCCTTTTAGGATTCCTTCCTTCTGTGTACATTTTGGTAATAGACTCAGTTCATTATAGTTTTTATTTTATTTTATTTTATTTTATTTTTGCTGTTCCAGGGATCGAACTCAAGACTTTGTGCTTGCCAGGCAAGTGCTTATGCCACTGAGCTATCTCCCTGGCTGGGTCCCTACTATTATGATGACATGTTTCTTTTTCTTTTTTGGTATTTTAGGGAAAGGTCTACAGGGTGTTCAGGGTCTCACTACTAGATTGGATTCGTAGTGATCCATCGGTTTAATAGCCTCCCAGGGGCCCGGCAGGATGGCTCAGTGGTCTAAAGCGCCTGCTTGGGGAAGCTTAGGCGGCTTTAGGGACCACGGTTCGATCCCCGGCACCACATGCTGCGCCAGCCCTGCCCTCGGGGTGGGTTGAGCCAGCCATAAAAGTGAGTGAATAAACAAAACAAAGGTTCTGAAACAATCAATCAATCAATCTTACAAAAAAAAAAAAAAAAAAGCCTCCCAGGAGCTGGGATTACAGGCGTGCGCCCCCATGCCCAGTCTCAATTGCTGTCTCAGAGTCCCTGGGGGTAGGACCTGCATGGCAGGTCCCTGTGCCTGTTTGCAGGTGCATTAGTCCGCTGAACTATTTGGCCAGCCCAGGGATGATATTTTTCTACTAATTTCAGCTCGCTGTGGCTATGTCTTTCCTGGGAAATACTGAAAACTGCTTCATGATAATTTAAATTAGGTCGTGTTGCATCTGTTTCCACTGCTCTGACCCATAGTACATTTCATGCAGGGGACTGTAGATGTAACTTATGTGTCCACCCCATAGTCCAGTTCTCACATCATCTATTGCACACAGTGAACCGTACTGTGACCCAGAGTGACACTGGGCTGGACTTCAGCGTGCAGTGAGTGACTAACTGCTGTGGTCTCTCAGATCATGTTTATACATTCAGGAATGTTGCCAAAATTAATTTTTAGTGTGAGGGATAAAAATGTGCTTTTTCCTACCCTGAGCCTAAAATGACAGATTACAAAGCATTATTACTGGGTTATACTTTGGACTTTATTATATGTAGGTATGCATTGTTTTAAAAAGAAGAGAAAGTTAGAGAAGTAACACTGAGCAGATAAGCCCAGGTTGAACAGTGTAACTGAACATGTAACATTTGAAGGCCTGGTTTCGGTAGTAGCATTGTTGGTGGCTTCTTTCCTTTTGTTTTTGCAATCCCAGAAACTGAACCTAGAGCTTTGTGCATGCTAGGCAAATATTCTACCACTACCACTTTTGTTTTCCATTTAATTCTGAGATAAGGTCTCACAAAGTCACCCAAACTGGTCTCTGACTCTTAATATCCCTGTTGTTATCTTCATAAATAGATAGAATTAGTTGAGTACCACTATAGCCAACCACATGAAATCCATTCTCAGTTAGGATTTGGAAAATTAATCATAATGACTTATTTCCTTGTTATTAAAATACTGTAATAGCCGGGCGTGGTGGCTCATGCCTGTAATCCCAGCACTCGGGAGGCTGAGGCAGGAGGATTGGTGTGAGTTCAAGACCAGCCTGGGCTACAAAAGTGAGCTCAAGGCCAGCCTCAACTGCATAGCGAGACCCTGTCTCAAAAAGACAAAAATAAATAAATAAATAAAAATAAAATAAAATAAAATACTGTAATAACAAAGATAGGGCAAAAAACTTTTCTGGCAAAAAGAAAAAGTTTTCTGTCTGCTAGACATGAACGTAAGAATACTACCTCAGAAAATAGACATTATAGAAATGTGTGGAATATAATGAGTAATTATGTAACAGTCATGTGGCCAGCAGAGTGGGTTGGGCATCCCAGACATTCCCGGCCCAGCCTCCTTTCTGTATAGTGTCACCACTACCCTGCTTTCTGTGATAATAATTTCTATAATGTTATCATTTCATCTGTGCTCCCAAACAGTATGCTTACACTGCCTCCTGTTCCTTACTGTGGAATTTTGTTGTATTTTCAGTACTACCTTTTAAGGTGCCATGTATGTCATTGTGTGGTCTTTCCACTGTTGGTAGATAACTAGGTTGTGTCTGCTGTTTGGCCAAAGTGGTATTGTTGTGAATATTCTTTCAAAAATATCCTGGTTACAGACCAGTTTTTAAATGTTAAATGACAAATTGTTTATTTTCAGCTTGGAAAATATTTAATAGCATAAGATAAATTTGATATAGTGGCATTTTAAGTAAATTTAATGATGACATAACCAATTTGTTACCTAGTATCTTGACAGTACCTAGTATTGAATGTTGGAAAAGACTGAAGTGATTATATAAAGTACTGTACAATCCAAGATGATTTAGACTACGTAAGACAGACATGGTAGGCAGAGCCTGGTGACATAGCTAGCATGTTCACTCTGCTCCAGCGTGCCACACGTCCTGCAAGCCCTACTCTTTGCCGACAGGAAGGCAGAGGGTGGAGTGACTTAGTGGAGGACAGTGAAGCTAGAGCCAGAGCAGGCCTAGCCTGTCTGTAGGGCAGTTCCGACTCAGAGTAAATAAAGAGAAAGCGTGATGTTTTCTTGAGTGCTCCAGTCATTTTAGTGGACATTGGACCAAATAGCTTTTAAAACCTTTCAGATATTCTTTTGGCTGGGAGGCAAGAACCGGCTTAGCATAGGGTGTTATACATTTAAAGCCCCACAGAGTTAGTGCACCACATCCCAGTTCATCTTCTAAAGCAGCTGTGTTAGTACATGCCAATTTTAAGTGAGAAGTTTTACTTTGTGTATCTCCTCATTGACTGGGGTGTTGAATGGTATATTCTTCCTCTGTTATTTTTTTGAGTAACTGAGTCCTGTGTGCCTAATTTGTTTTATATGAATATTTTTCAAAATATAAAATTCACATTTCTGTTTTCTCAAGCTGAATATATTTCAGGCTTTTTTTTTTTTTTTTTTTTTTTTTTTTTTTTTTTTTTTTTTTTTTTTTTTTTTTTTTTTTAATGTTTCTAATGGCTCACTGTTGTCATGGTGAACATCAGTCATTTGAAAGAATTAAAATAAAGTGATTTTTGTCAGGAACCATTATCTCTTGTCAGACTGTTTTCTTCTGAATTGTCCTAAACTGAGAAGCTTTTACACAAGGTGCTACTTGTCAAGTGTTTTTTGTTTTGTTTTGTCTTACTTTTCTTTGGTAATTCTTGCCTTCTGTTGTCAATGTATTGGTATCAGTGTATTCCTCTGACTTGTATTTAAAGCTCCTTTGGTGAGAAAAGAAAATTTAGGAAAGTTTGCTTTCCTGTCTACTGACTGGGTGCGTAGAATAGGTAGTAGTTTAAAAAGTGCATTTTGGACAGTGGCTACTGTAGGACTTTATTCCAGGGCATTGAGATAGTCTTATAATTGATATCTGAATAACTGAAATGCAAGAGCAATTGTATATGTGCTGGTGTGTCCTTATTTGAGGAATAAAAATTATCACTTATGTGTTTACTTATATGTTTAAGTTACAATGAAACTAAAACTGGATACACTAAAGGAATTTTTAAACAGAAAGTTCCATAGACTTCTGTGTGCATTTTCTAATTACTTAATAGGACAAGAATGGAAATTAAAATGTTTTAGGTGACATTGCTAGTGAAAACAGTAGGCATAAAGATTAAAAGCGCATTTGAAATTATAGCTTTTAAGGGAAATATAGAAATAGCATGAATTTATTTTTCTGTAAAGTTCAGTTTTTCAGGAAAATACTTGAAAGTGAATGACCCTTGATTGCATCGCTGATGATAAACCATTGAGTGTGAAATGTTAGGAAAGCCTAGGACAGGGAGTATACTTGGTTTAGGCCGCAGGGCAAGCAGAAGGTACTAGGAAGGGAGATGGCTGCTTTCCTGTGCTCCTGTCAGGATTGTGTTGGTAGGAGTTAAATTTGAAAATTCGTGTGTTTTTAAACTTAGCAGCAAGTTTTGTAGATGTATTCGCGAAAGAATTAACAAAGACTACATGTGAAGATTTTTTGGTTTGTTTGCAGGGGAGTTTTTCTTGTGTTTTTGAGACAGGATCTTGCCATACAGTTGGCTGGCCTTGAGCTAACTTAGTAGCCCAGGCTGGTCTTGAAATTGTAACGGTTCTCTTGCCTCCGCCTTCCGCGTGCTGAGGTTCCAGGCATGCTCCGTCCTTCTGGCATACATGTGCTCTTTTCCAGGGAGTTGATCCTTGAAACCACCCCCCCGGAACAGAGACTCCAAGAGGGGCGCGTTCTGTATAGGAGGGAGCGGCAGTATCCGTGGGAGGGAAGCGGGCAGCCGAGGCACCGACCCCATCCTAGGGCAAGTACCGATGGGAACTGCTGGCCGTGTGCTTGCGTACTTAGGCTCTAACGTGTCTAGGAGCTTCCAGCATCGCTTTGCTTGTGCTAGCGGGAGACTGGAAGCACCCCCATGCCTGGATCAGCGAGGTGCTGCCGTGAAGTCCTCGGAGCTGCGTTCTGAAGCGTCTAGAGCCACTAGCAGCATGGACTACTGGAAGCTTCTGTAGATGGAGATATGGAAAAGTGTCCCACCGAGGTGCTTAGTTTTTAAAATCAGAGTTCAAAGCAGAGCATATAGTGAAGCACTTTTTCTGTAAAGGAGGAGGTAAAATGTACAGTAATATCGATTTCTATTTGCACAAGGAAAATCCGGAAGGGTATGCAAAATTTCAGTCCAGTGAGGACGAGGAGAAGTGGGGGGAGGTGGGGCTTGTGCTATGTATCTTTGGGATGAGTTTTTGTTTTTGAAGATGGCGACATGCTGTTAAAAATAGTCTTGTTGGACCAAGAGAGACCTCAGTGGCATAAGCACCAGCTTAGGAAGTGCAAGGTCCTGAGTTCAACCCCTAGTACCACAATAAACAAACAAACAAACAAATTTTTTAATAAATTCAGTAAGAGTGAAAGAAAAGGGAAGCCTGTTTACATTTACTATAAACATGAACCACTGTCTTTTTGTTTCTTTGGCCTTGGAGCCTGGCAGTTAGTAAGGAGGGGACAAGTATTTGTAACACAGCTCTGTAGCCTTTCAGTGATCTTTTTCTTTCTTTTTTTTCCCACAGGACCAGGGTTCGAACTCACAACCTTGCACTTGACAGGCAGGTACTTGTGCCACGGAGTTATCTCCCTGGCCCCACAGTGATCTTTCTTAGCTTAAAGCATCTTTTTTTTTTTTTTTTTTTAAATAAATTTTT